>JAFMOC010000068.1:1112500-1341791 GCA_019802505.1 Corydoras sp. C115 | reverse complement strand
TTTTCTGAAAACGTTCTCAGCTCTCAGCGCTGGGTATTCAAGTTCATATACCAATCTGGATGGAGTTCTCATGTTCTCCCTGTGTCGGCGTGAGTTTTCTCCAGAAAGGTTTCCTCCCAAAGTCCGAAAACATGGATTCAGAGTAAACTGACATCCTCCTTGGATCACCACCTTACCGTGGTGGAGGAGTTTGCGTGCTTGAATGATCCTAGGAGCTATGTTGTCTGGGGCAAAAAGCCCCTGGCAGGGTCTCCCAAGGCAAATTGGTCCTAGGTGACAGGCCAGACAAAGAGTGGTCCAATAAAAACCCCTATGAAAAGAAACAACAGGAACACGTGTACCCTGCCCGATATAGGGTTATCGGGGCCCCACCCTGGAGCCAGGCCCGGGGATGGGGTTCGTCAGCGAGCGTCTGGTGGTCGGGCACTTTCCCATGGTGCCCGGCCGGGCCCAGCCCGAAGGAGTTACATGGGTTCCCCCTCAAATGGGCTCACCACCTGTGGGGGGGGTAGTAATAGGGGTTCGGTGCAGTGTGGATCGGGCGGTGGCCGGAGGCGTGGGCCTGGTCGTCGCGATCCTCGGTTGCTGAAATTGGCTTTCGGAACTTGGAACGTCACTTCACTGGCAGGGAAGGAGCCTGAGCTGGTGCGGGAGGTTGAGAGATACCGGTTAGATATAGTCGGGCTCACCTCAACGCACAGCTTGGGTTCTGGGTCCAATCTCCTTGAGAGGGGCTGGACTCTGTTCTTTTCTGGAGTTGCCCATGGTGAGAGGCGTCGGGCAGGTGTGGGCTTTCTCGTGGCCCCCCGGCTTGACGCGTGCATGTTGGGGTTTTCTCCGGTGGACGAGAGGGTAGCTTCCCTACGCCTTCGGGTTGGGGAACGGGTACTGACTGTTGTCTGCGCTTATGCGCCGAACGGCAGTTCAGAGTACCCAGCCTTCTTGGAGTCTGTGGGGGGGGTACTGGAAAGTGCTCCCCCTGGAGACTCTGTAGTCTTACTGGGGGACTTCAACGCTCACGTGGGCAATGACAGTGAGACCTGGAGAGGTGTGATTGGGAGGAACGGCCTCTCTGATCTGAACCCGAGTGGTGTTCAGTTGTTGGACTTCTGTGCAAATCACGGTTTGTCCATCACGAACACCATGTTCGAGCACAAGGGTGTCCATAAGTGCACATGGCGCCAGGATGCCCTAGGCCGCAGTTCAATGATCGACTTTGTAGTGGTGTCATTGGACTTGCGGCCATGTGTCTTGGACACTCGGGTGAAGAGAGGAGCTGAGCTGTCAACTGATCACCACCTGGTGGTGAGTTGGATCAGATGGCGGGGGAAGATGCCGGTCAGACCAGGCAGACCTAAACGTATAGTGAGGGTTTGCTGGGAACGTCTGGCAGAAGAACCCGTCAGACAGATGTTCAACTCTCACCTCCGTCAGAGCTTCAACCACATTCCGGGGGAGGTGGGGGACATTGAGCCTGAATGGGCCATGTTCCGTTCCTCCGTTGTTGAGGCGGCGGACAGGAGCTGTGGTCGAAAGGTAGTCGGTGCCTGTCGTGGCGGTAACCCTCGAACACGGTGGTGGTCACCCCGTGTAAGGGATGCCGTCAAGCTGAAGAAGGAGTCCTATCAGGCATGGTTGGCTTGTGGGACTCCAGAAGCAGCTGACCGGTACCGACAGGCCAAGCGATTTGCGGCTTCGTGCGTCGTGGAGGCAAAAACCCGGGTGTGGGAGGAGTTTGGTGAGACTTTGGAAAGTGACTTTCGGTCGGCTCCTAGAACATTCTGGCAAACTGTCAGGCGACTCAGGAGGGGAAAGCAGTGTGCCACCAACACAGTATATAGTGGAGGGGGTGCACTGTTGACTTCGACTGGGGACGTTATTAGGCGGTGGAAGGAATACTTCAAGGACCTTCTCAATCCGACCAATATGCTATCCGGAGAGGAGGCAGAGTCAGAGGACCCGGGGGGAGGCTTGTCCATCACTGTGGCTGAAGTCGCTAAGGTAGTCAGAGGGCTCCTTGGTGGCAGGGCTTCTGGGGTGGATGAGATCCGCCCGGAGTTCCTCAAAGCTCTGGATGTTGTGGGGCAGTCTCGGCTGACGCGCCTTTTCAACATTGCATGGTCATCGGGGGCAGTGCCTCTGGACTGGCAGACGGGGGTGGTGGTGCCTCTTTTTAAAAAGGGGGACTGGAGGGTGTGTTCCAATTACAGGGGAATTACACTCCTCAGCCTCCCCGGCAAAGTCTATGCAGGGGTACTGGAGAAGAGAGTCCGACTGATAGTCGAACCCCGGATCCAGGAGGAGCAGTGTGGTTTTCGTCCTGGTCGTGGAACACTGGACCAGCTATTCACTCTCTCCAGGATCCTCGAGGGTTCATGGGAGTTTGCCCAACCAGTCTACATGCGCTTTGTAGATCTGGAGAAGGCTTTCGACTGTGTCCCTCGGGGTATTCTGTGGGAGGTGCTTCGTGAGTATGGGGTACATGGCTCCTTACTACGGGCCATTCAGTCCCTGTATTTGCGAAGCAGGAGCTTGGTTCGCATGGCCGGCAGTAAGTCGGACTGGTTTCCAGTGAGGGTTGGACTCCGTCAGGGCTGTCCTTTGTCACCGGTTCTGTTCATAATTTACATGGACAGAATTTCTAGGCGCAGCCAGGGGATGGAGGGTGTCCGGTTTGGTGATCTGAGGATCACGTCGCTGCTGTTTGCAGACGATGTGGTCCTGTTAGCATCATCAGGCTGCGAACTTCAGCTCTTACTGGATCGGTTTGCAGCCGAGTGTGAAGCGGCCGGGATGAGAATCAGCACCTCCAAATCTGAGGCCATGGTTCTCAGCCGGAAAAGGGTAGAGAGTCCTCTCTGGGTCAGGGATCAGATCTTGCCTCAAGTGGAGGAGTTTAAGTATCTCGGGGTCTTGTTCACGAGTGATGGTAAGATGGAGCGTGAGATTGACAGACGGATCAGCGCGGGGTCAGCAGTGATGCGGACCCTATACTGGTCTGTTGTGGTAAAGAAGGAGCTGAGCCACAAGGCAAGGCTCTCGATTTACCAGTCGATCTACGTTCCGACCCTCACCTATGGTCATGAGCTTTGGGTAATGACCGAAAGAACAAGATCGCGAATACAAGCGGCCGAAATGGGTTTTCTCCGCAGGGTGGCAGGGCTCTCCCTTAGAGATAGGGTGAGAAGCTCGGTCATCCGGGAGAGACTCGGAGTGGAGCCGCTACTCCTCCGCATCGAAAGGAGCCAGTTGAGGTGGTTCGGGCATCTGGTAAGGATGCCTCCTGGGCGCCTTCCTAGGGAGGTGTTCCAGGCAAGTCCGGCTGGAAGGAGGCCCCGGGGAAGACCCAGGACACGATGGAGGGATTATATCTCTCAGCTGGTCTGGGAACGCCTCAGGGTTCCCCCAGTCGAGCTGGTGGAGGTGGCTGGGGCGAGGGAGGTCTGGGTCTCCCTACTTCGGTTGCTGCCCCCGCGACCCGAACCCCGGACAAGCGGAAGATAATGGATGGATGGATATATATATATATATATATATATATATATATATATATATATATATACACACACACACACACATACATATATACATATATATATATATATATATATATATATATATATATATATATATATATATATATACATATATATATACACACACACATATATATATATATATATATATTTTTTTTTTTTTACAGGCATTATATTGTATTTAAAATTCATTCATTATCTCCCGCTTTATCCTCTATTAGGGTCGCGGTGGGGTTCCCCATGCCCATCCAGGGGAGAACGTCTCGGGCGCTGGGCAGATAGACTCGGGACAGGGTGCCAATCCATCGCTGGGCACACACTCACTCACACAGACACACTCTATATGGGGCAATTTTTGAGAATTCAATTGACTTGATCCATGTTTTTGGACTGTGGGAGGAAACCCACGCAGACACGGGGAGAACATGGAAACTCCACCCAGATGGGGATTCGAACCGGGAATCCCTAGCGCTGAAAGGCGAACATGCTAACCACTAAGCCACCATGCCGCCATGGATTTAAAATTGTATTACAAATTAAAAATCTTACTTAATCTTCCACTTGAGAAGAACCTCTTTACGAAAACTTCCATGATTCCAATTCTGAGAAATTTTCACTCTGTCCTTTAATGGTAGTGTAGGATACCTGAAAGGAGATCAGTAAAATATTAACAACTTGTAATCTATGGAAACATCCATAGACCTCTATACAGACTGACCAGCAGCAACATTTGCTTCTCTTTAGTCATTGCTCATGTTCCTCCAAAATGTAAATAGAGTACTTTTATTTCACATGACTGTAGTCCATCTGTTTTTCTTAATATTGATTTTGCATTCATACATTTAAAAACATACATTTAGTGTATGTAAAACCAGTTACACTGTAGTATAATCAAACCTGCTCATTATCCAATCCAGCTTTAATGCATAGATTTACTCGAACATGTTTTCCACTTTTTAATAACAAGTGCTTCTAAAAGTTTTTAAAGATGCTGAATGTTTTCACAATACAGAGAGTTGGAAAGATCATTCCACCATTTTGCAGTGGTGAACGATACATAAATATGCTGTAAATACATACACTTAGTTATTTCTCATTATGCTATTATTTTAATCATTATGACCCCAAGAAACAATATAATGAAGGCAATAGGTTGTACTTGGGTAGTAGATGATTCTCATCAGTTTTTGTCAATTATTCCAAAGGGGCATTTGTAAGGGACTGATGTTGGGCTAGAGCGCCGGGCGTGCAATCTTCATTCTAATTTATCCCAGCAGTTTTTGATGGGGATGAGGTCATTGGTCTGTACAGATCAGTTTTTCCACACCAAAATGACCTAATCATTTTAATAGTATTTATGGGACATGCTTTGTACACTAACACACATTCATGGTGGAACAGAACAAGCATTACTTTATCTGCTGGAGAGCTACATGGCTCCAAACCAGTACTGAATTAATTTATCTGATAACCTAAACAAGTTAATACTGAGTAGGCATTATTTAGAATCAAAATTTTTATTCATTCTATTCCCCCCAATAATGATCCGTTTCTTAAATTCAGCAAGATCAAAACACCCCACATTAACTTCAGGAGCTGGTTTCAAATACTCAAGGTTCAAAATGATCAACTACTCAACTGGTCACTGTACTGTACACCAGACTCGGAGTTAAGGATGCCCATTAACACATATTCTATTGCGAAAGGTGGGGATGTCTCCAATAGTGCTTACAAATTAACAGGTGTACTATAGAGTCCACTGGCTACTTAACATTTTGGATGTGGCGCACTTACTATAGAGCAGGGTATGCCTTGTGCATGCTGCCTAAGAAAGACAGAAATTGACATTATCCATCAAATATTTATGGGTCCTTTTATAAAAATTGAGCCATCATAGTTTTATGGATCATAAGGAAAATGACAGATTATATACAGATGAAGAAATTTAAAAAAATGTTGTTTTCTCCACAATAAAATGATGAACAAAGATAATTCCTAGAACAATCTGTGATAGTCTACAATGTCAGATAAATTATTTATATGCATATTAATTAAAAACATTTTTTAAAAATCTATTTGATGCGTCTCTAGATTGATGTGATGTACCCCTGATACCTTATAGTTGCCAAATATGAAATGCAGACATGTACATTTAGTCATTTAGCGTATGCTTTATCCAAAGCAAATAACAAATAAGAGAACACAAGTCAGTAGTTTAAAAAAAGAAGAGGAACCAGCTTCACTGTAGCATTAATAATGCCTTGACTAGACTGCTTCTGAAATGTATGGGTTGTTAGTTGTTTCTTAAGGTTGCTGAATGTAACAGTATTACGTTGGAAAGATCATTCCATCATTAAGGCAATGGTGAACAATACTGAGTTAAATTATATAGCCAGTTTATAATGTTGTTTTTTGTTTTCTAATTCAACATTAAACCTATTTAGATTTTACTTTTTTTTTATATCATTCCATAATAAAAAGTCAAGTTTTTAATAATAAATGAACTGAATTGAGAGGTGACCGTCTTATCCTTACTATCGGAATGAACTAATATGGACTGCACGGCAAGAAAGATTCTTTACAGGTCTTAAATTGCACAAACATTTTTGTAATGTTTCCATCGTACTGTTCTGGTGGGTTTTCTCCAGGTTCTCTGGTTTCCTTCACACAGTCCAAAAGTATGAATTTAAGGTGAATTGGCAACTCTGAATTGCCCCATCTAAATTACCCTTATATAGTGTGTGTGTGTGTGTGTGTGTCCGTCCAGCGAAGGATCGGTGCCCTATCCTGGGTGTATCTGCCCAGTGCCTGAAAGGTTCCCCCTTGGATGGGCATTGGAACCCCCCCCCCCCCCCTCCAGTAGAGGATTAAGCTAAAAAGAATTAATTCATTCATTCATTATCTTGTCGCAGTGGGGTTCCCCATGCCCATCCAGGGGAGAACGTTTCGGGCGCTGGGCAGATAGACCCAGGACAGGGCGCCAATCCATCGCTGGGCACACACTCACTCACTCAAACACACTCTATATGGGGCAATTTAGAGAAATCAATTGACTTGATCCATGTTTTTGGACAGTGGGAGGAAACCCACGCGGACACGGGGAGAACATGGAAACTCCACCCAGATGGGGATTCGAACCAGGAATCCCTAGTGCTGAGAGGCGAACGTGCTAACCACTAAGCCACCGTGCTGCCTCTAAAAATAATTAGATGAGATATTAAAATAGTACAGTTAGAACAATATTTATTGCAGTATAAGAGATTCAGAAGCTCTAGAGCATGTTGTAGCTTAGTGCTTAGGGCTATCAATTAGAAGGTTGTGGCTTCAAATCCCAGGTCCACTGTAATTATCAATATGGGTCCTTGAGTAAGAAAGACCCTTAACACTCATTGCTCCAGGGACACTGTATGACCAACCTTGTGTTGAGATCTCAACCAAGTTGTGATATTTGTAAGTAAGCCTCTGCTAAATAACCAAATGTAATGTATTCAAAATAGGTCAGCTTGAAAATACGTTAACAATTAGACTTTTACATGTGCCCAACAAATTGTATTGTGTACAAGTACCTATAATTGTGTTGACTTATCATTCATTAATTCATTCATTATCTCCCGCTTTATCCTCTATTAGGGTCGCGGTGGGGTTCCCCATGCCCATCCAGGGGAGAGCATCTCGGGCGCTGGGCAGATAGACCCAGGACAGGGCGCCAATCCATCGCTGGGCACACACTCACTCTCACAGACACACTCTATATGGGGCAATTTTTGAGAATTCAATTGACTTGATCCATGTTTTTGGACTGTGGGAGGAAACCGGAGAACCCGGAGGAAACCCACGCAGACCCGGGGAGAACATGGAAACTCCACCCAGATGGGGATTCGAACCGGGAATCCCTAGCGCTGAGAGGCGAACGTGCTAACCACTAAACCACCGTGCCCCTTGACTTATCTTTCATTCATTCATCTCCCGCTTTGTCCTCTATTAGGGTCGCGGTGGGGTTCCCCATGCCCATCCAGGGGAGAACATCTCGGGCGCTGGGCAGATAGACCCAGGACAGGGCGCCAATCCATCGCTGGGCACACACTCACTCTCACAGACACACTCTATATGGGGCAATTTTGAGAATTCAATTGACTTGATCCATGTCTTGACGTGATTTTGGACTGTGGGAGGAAACCGGATAACCCGGAGGACACCCACGCAGACACGGGGAGAACATGGAAACTCCACCCAGATTGGGATTCGAACCGGGACTCTCTAGCGCTGAGAGGCGAACGTGCTAACCACTAAGCCACCGTGCCCCTTGACTTATCTTCTAGTGCTAAATTTAGCATAGCGTAACAGTGTAGCCGCGTTGTTTGTACACGTGACGCAGCCGGGCTGCATGACGTGACGCTGATGTTTACGCTACTCAATAGGCCGGAGTTTAGCGGCGTATATTACATTTGAAATGCAATTCTTACAGGTCGTCCCCTCCTCGGGTAATTCCAGTGTTGATCAGGGCTTTCGCTATCTTCCTCCACACGAGGTCCCGGTGAATAAAGTGCTGGCTTCTCCTGCAGACCTGAGCGAGGCGACACAGCGACGTGCAGTCCAAATAAGACAGAATGAGGTACAGCACGTCATCGGGTAACTGAAAGAGAAACATCCTCGGCTCCTTCTCCAGACCGCCCCTGCACCGCTGTCAGCGACCCGGTCGAATTGGACGAGACTTCTGTCAACGCCTGTACAACGCTTCGACGTTTCGGGTTCAGACAGACGGAGGACGAATCCCATGTTTTCAGAGCGTGTGAACACAAGCTGTGCTGGAAGCCATTCTAGTGAGACGGAGGGAGTCACGTGACTACCCCGCAGCAAAGTGAAAGTCTCATTGTCGGCACTGACTGAGCTTTATTTTATTCGAAGGAATAAAATGTAATAAAGCTGTTAAATGACATTTCATTTAGTGTGGCGTAATAAAAAGATATTTCTACGTTTATTCATTTTTTTCCCCAACGTGTGTAAATGTTGGCCTATGCAGTGGATAAAAGTGTGTGTGATCTCTTTTGCTTAATGCAATTGCACACAGAGGAATCTGTAGCATTGAGTATCAGCACTTATTACTGACACTGATATTCCATAACGGGGTGGCATGGTGGCTTAGTGGTTAGCACGTTCGCCTCTTCATCCTTCATCATCTCCCGCTTTATCCTCTATTAGGGTCGCGGTGGGGTTCCCCATGCCCATCCAGGGGAGAACGTTTCGGGCGCTGGGCAGATACACCCAGGACAGGGCACCAATCCATCGCTGGGTACACACTCACTCACACAGACACACTCTATATGGGGCAATTTGGAGAATTCAATTGACTTGATCCATGTTTTTGGACTGTGGGAGGAAACCGGAGAACTCGGAGGAAACCCACGCAGACACGGGGAGAACATGGAAACTCCACCCAGAAGGGGATTCGAACCGGGAATCCCTAGCGCTGAGAGGCGAACGTGCTAACCACTAAACCACCGTGCCGCCACGTTCGCCTCTCAGCTAGAAATTGTTCATATTTTCAAGCTGACCTATTTTGAATACATTACATTTGGTTATTTAGCAGAGGCTTACTTACAAATATCACAACGTGGTTGAGATCTCAACACAAGGTTGGTCATACAGCATCCCTCGAGGAATGAGTGTTAAGGGTCTTTCTTACTCAAGGACCCATATTGATAATTACAGTGGACCTGGGATTTGAAGCCACAACCTTCTAATTGATAGCACTAAGCTACAACATGCTCTAGAGCTTCTGAATCTCTTATACTGCAATAAATATTGTGCTAACTGTACTATTTTAATATCTCATCTAATTATTTTTAGAGGCGGCACGATGGCTTACTGGTTAGCACGTTCGCCTCTCAGCGCTAGGGATTCCTGGTTCGAATCCCCATCTGGGTGGAGTTTCCATGTTCTCCCCGTGTCCGCGTGGGTTTCCTCCAGGTTCTCCGGTTTCCTCCCCAGTCCAAAAACAAGGATCAAGTAAATTGAATTCTCCAAATTGCCCCATATGGTGTGAGTGTGTGCCCAGCGATAGATTGGCGCCCTGTCCTGGGTGTATCTGCCCAGCGCCCGAGACGCTCTCCCCTGGATGGGCATGGGGAACCCCCCTGCGACCCTAATAGAGGATAAAGCAGAAGATATTGGATGGATGGATGGATATTCCATAACAGATTTGGGCTACATAAATCGAAATATAGTGATAAAGTAAATTGAATAATTTTGTCTCTATTTTGTACACACAGAGGAATTTGTCCTCCACATTTAGCCCATCCGTGCAGTGAAACACACATATTTACACACACTGAGTGAGTCAGTGGGCAGCCTTGTATACGGCACCCCGGGAGCAATTGGGATTAGGTGCCTTGCCCAAGGGCACTTCAGCCATATTGCTTGGTGGGACCAGGAAGCAAAACAGGGAACTTCAGTTCGCAAGTCTGGTTTCTTAACCACAAGCCTACGACTGCCCCAATAAAAAACACAAACAAATACAATTACAATCTGTTTGCATACTTGCTGTTTGTTAGTCCCCTTTAGCACAAAAGTACATTCACAGAATCATTAGCAATGCAGTGACACTACTCTAGTGGTGGTGTGTAAGTGTGTAATGTGCTGGTACAAACAGAAAAAAAACATAGCATTACTGCTGGAGTTTGTAAACACTGGTCACTCAGTGTGAACTCTGTTAGACACATCTACTTTTTTGCACCTTCTCTGTAAATATAAAATTAGAGACAGCTCATTTGCTGCCACACAGTCAGTGTTAAACTTTTTTTAATCCTTCGCCAGTGCTGACTGGATGCTGTCTACAGGAAGCTGTTTGTCTGAATATTTTTCACAATTTTTTGTTAGTGGATTATTCTCTGACAATCGTTGACACTGTGGTGTCACTTCAGCAGCACTGCTGTGTCTGATCCACATATACAAGCAAAACACACTATCGCACCACCAAAAACGTCACTACAGTTTTCAGAATTCACCAAACTGAAAATGTAGTCAAGTGTGTGCTGAGATAGGTTTCAGCATTACACTCACACCAAATTAGCATAAACACAATATACAAACAAAAATATAGTAACTATAATCCTGCTTATGATTGTGATTATACTCTGTGAATAAAAACACTTCATTGGTTCATACTGTAAAGGTACCAAACCTGAAACAATAAGCATAACTGAATACACTGTATTCTATTACAGATAATGTAAACAGCATTAAAGTGCACTTTAATGATTTGTGACAACTAGACTAAAGATAGGGAGCACTGACTGTCATACCGCCCCACAGTCACTTAAAACAACCACATATTGGTAGATTGGTCCATGCATTGTGGTTCCACGCATACATTAAACCTACATAATGATTTTTGATATTTTGTAAAATTATTGACCCATAAAGCCATGCATTTTAAATGCACACTATCTTTACAGCAAACGTGCTTAACTGATAATAATAAATTCAGATTTTTGCTAAATATATCATATTCTAACAGCACCCAAATTTCAACCAGAACTGTATAGTGACTCAAATCTGTTTTTGCACGGTTTTATTAATTTGTATTTTCTTTATTCACCATTTTCCCCAACTATATTTTTCTTAGACTCCGTCATCAGTGTTATAAAAATCAGTCTTATTTTACTCCTTCTGCTTTTGTTTAAGGCATGAAGACCCCACCTCATATAAGCATTTAGTAGTTGTGTATTTTTTTTTAAACAGTGGCACATATATACATATTGTAAGTCATTGACAGAAATGCAACTTTGTAATAGTTGCATCTGTTAGCAGTTTTATGAAGTGGTATTTGAAATGACTATTTGGTATTTCAATGACTGATTTGAAATGAGAATTGTTCTTCTAGTTTAATGTTTCTTTATTCCTGGAAAAGCAAAAAACTGTAAAGTTTTCCCCTTGGGAAATTTCACTAATTGAATGGATGGTTTTCCTATTGAAATAGCTACAGTGTTTTAAAAACAGGGGTTATTTCTTTTATATGCATGGTTCATACACAATCTCACAATCTTATTTTCTTTTTAAATAATTTTATTTCAGTGTTAATATTCGTATAAACATTTTTTTTTCAGTTTATAGTTAAGTACAGTTGTAATTCTTTGGAAATTTGGTAATTTTTCATTTCATTCCACAGCAGAACCATTTTGTTTCAGTTCAAAACTATTTATTAAATAGATCTGTGTCTATTTTGTTAGTGAATTTAATCTTTATTTTTTACTACAAAGGAACTTTCACGAACTGTAATTATTTATGGTGGGAAAAGATTTTTTTTCTGTTTTGTGACAGCAATAAAAACCATTGAAAAGGTTCTTTAGTGAACCAGACCTTGTTCTTGTATAGCATCCTTTTGAAGAAGCACCAAAAGGACCTTATCCAGCAGCTTTAATTTTAAACAATTGGAAACACACTGTTTCATTTGTGTACTTCTGTGTTTTTTGTCTTTATTTAAATAAATTTGTTTATTGTAAATTTGTTTCTAATTATAATGTGTAAAATAAATTTACAATAAAGACCAAAGTTCTCAATTATGTGTTTTAATAAAGATTAATTAATAATCAGAGAGAATCCAGGATGCTTTGATCTGTTGTCTACAACAATTAAATGAAATATACATAATCATCTCAACGAGTCAGCTGTTGACATTAAGACACCATGAATGGTCATGTCCCAAACACTCGGCGTCTAAAAAATCATTTATGGTTGACTTTCCAGCTGAATTGACATCACTGAAAGGAAACATAGAAGGGGGAACCTTCTCTTTTGATCTCTTTGGAGGGGTGCAGGGTTCTCTGTGTGGCTGGCAAACACATTTAGCCTGTAATTGTTCAGAACATTCTGACAATCAGTCTTAGAAATGCATGAGCAAACAAAGATTACAGATCCAATTGGAAAAGTCAACAAGACTTCTATAAGTCCCATTTATAAACAATTAAACTGGCTAAATTAATCTTTCCTTTAATCATTGTTTGCATTTTAGTAATGTGACTTGTTTAATCCTCAAAACATTTGTCCTATTATAATTTTTGGCTTGCTGTTTTTAAAATGCAATTTAAAAAATGTAATTCTTAAATCTTAAGTGGCTTTGTATGTATACGTTTATGACTAAAGACTAAAGAGAATGTGATTTCAGACTGCTTAATAGTCTGGGTCATCCCATTCTCTCATCCTTGCATTCTACAGTTCCAGCAGGGGGGCTTGTACAAGTCGAAATTGCTCCCTAAGCAAATTAAGAAGGTAGCCCTGTTTGCTTATCTGGGGTTAAGGATGACGGCTGCAGCTCAATAAAATGGATGAAAGCAGTTTTTGGCCCCCTCTTTTAGGGGAATTGCCCCTCATTTGCATGGCATCACAAGCTACACAGAAGGTGTGATTTTTCCCACAACCTGCTGGATCCCTCTGGTTTCTACAATTTTATTGTTACTGATACAAATTTAAGGGGAAACCAAGGCCAGATAATGTAGGATAACTGTCACAAATAAGGAAGCCCTGTTAATCAGTACTGATCATCCTAAATGTAGAATCTGCAGGGAGTCCACTGCTTTTTTGAGTGGCACCATAAAAACCATAACCATTATAAGTAATGTGTAATAAATGAAAAGCTGTTACTTTAATAAATACAATGCTCTACAAAAGGTGCAAAATGTTACTCTACAAATCTGGCATAATGTTACAGACTTTGCTCTAACTGTTTACCACTAAATTGTTCCCGTTTTATTCTCATAAGTTTAATTTAGGCCTAAATTTACAATTTAGTACCGGACTACAATTTAATATAAAGGACTACAGTGAAGGTTATAGCCAGTCGCTTTAAATAAGGTCAAGTAGTGCTAAGTACAAATGAGTGGGACTAAATGTAAAAGTCAGAAACGTTGTGTCTCAGAGAGCCCCGCTGAGCTACCGCCGTGTCCACAAGTTTGACCCTTGCACCCTGGGTCATCTGCTAGCATAACATGAAGGAGACCACATGGTGTGTGTGTGTGTGTGTGTGTGTGTGTGTGTGTGTGTGTGTGTATGAATATTTAAATATTTAAATGCACATTTAGTATTTAATTATTTAAATATTAACATGTTGCCTGTACAAAAACCACGTCATATTATTATCAGCGTTTCAATGGTTTGATCATCAGTGTCTAATTTACTCAGGGATGTAAGACACTACCTATGCATTCATAGCTTGTTGCATTATTGTACACAAATAAACAAACATATTGCCTTCAAACCAGTAACCAGTTTATAAATGTTTTTAAGCAGTTTTTAAAGTTCCTAAGTCTGCTTATTTGTGTTGTGCAAGTTGTTTTATATTGTTTATGCTATTTCAGGGTTTTTACACTTTTTAAAATATAAAATATGCGCTAGGTAGAAAAAAAGCAAATAATGAGTTCTCTCAGACTTAATAATAATATTTGCCCTTCGTCTTATTTCTCATTTACTCATTGTGTTAGCTCCTCTGATCTTGTCCCGTGGCTCCCCAGGACCCTGTCTGCAAACATACACAACCTCCTTGAACAGAACATAGACTGTTCCAATCAGATTAAGCTACAGGGTGTTAAAGGTCTAAGATTAAAGAAAAACACCTGTTAGATGGCAAGGGGTAAGAGTGAAAGAGGTGCAGTGTGTCCAGTTCAACCGGTAAGGAGACCAAACAGCATGCGGACCCCCAGAGAGTCAGTCCTACTGAGTTGTTGACCTGTACTGAACTACTCCTCTAACACACCAGGGGAGAGGCCTTTACGTGGTAACTTCATCTCTGGCACTGGTAAGCAGAAGGGTTACACAAACAAAAGTGGTATTTATTATGATGTAATTATGTAAGCCGTTTGTACATGTCTACTTTTGGGTGCTTAATATCTATATATCAACTGACCATATAAAAGGTTAGACTGGAAGACAAATCACTGGAAAATAGAAATGTATATTTTAACTATTGACATATAGTTAACACCTAATAACCCAATTTACAATGCAAACTACATGATATCATTTGTTTAATTTGCTGTTACTGCAATATCTTAGACAATGTGACAAAATTTTAGCATGAGACACAACCAATTTCAATTTATAATCTGATCATAATCTTACTCATTATGTGTTAATATTCATAAATGATTGGGAACAATCCAAAGAAAAGAAAAGAAAAAAAAAAAAACGAAATGATGAACGATTACACAGTTGCTGGTATCCTAAGGTAAATTTATTATACATTTTTAAATAAATATTTCCATCATTAAAATTATTTTACACATCCTCAAATAAAAATATATTTATATATGTATAAACAGACAGACATGATGCAACAAAGAACAAAGGTTTCTCATGTTTTCCATAATGCATGTATACGCACCTTGAGCACATTGCAAATTAAATCATGGTATGTTTATCAAAATATAGCTGCCACAGTAACGTATATATATTTAAAGCTCTGGTTGCTTTTGTTATCAAAAAAAAAAAGTCACAGAAACAAGCACTGGAGAGGTTTCTCAGGTGAGCTGGGTGTCTAATCACTGGGTGGTCGAGAGTTGCCTCGCAGTACGTGTAACCGAATACAGCTTTCTTTTGTCAGTGCATTCTCTCAGGCCCTCCCACGTCCCCATGAGCAGCAATATGAATAGAGTACAAATTACTCTAAAACTGTCAATACAAACTGAACATATGAGATGAAGTCCACGCACTACTAGAATATCACCTCCATCATGTAGCATGTCACTTAAGCCATGTGTTTTGTTCCTAAAACTTTACACAAGACAGTACTAAAAGTTTGGAGTACAAAAATAGAACTTTTTCTTGTCTTTTTTTTTTCTCCGAGATGTTTTTGTTATTTTTTCTTTCTAAAAAAAGTATTTAAAAAACTAAATGTTAATATTAATATCAGTACAAAAGTTCTCTGAGGAGTCCACGAGAGGATTCCGTTCATTATTTGAGAAGGTATTTTCTCATAGTCTCCCTCAGTGTCTCCCTCCTTTCTCTTCCATCACTCCTCAACGCTGTCCAGAGTAACGAGTGCGTTTACTCCGTCTGTTGAAAGGGTAGTTGATGAAATCAAAGGGTCTGTGCTCTGCAATGTGATGTCCTTTGGGCATTCGCTTCATGAAGTGGACTTCCCGCTGGTGTTGCCTTGTTTTGGAGCCCTTGCGAGGTCTTCCTTTGCGTGTAAATGCCATGTACCAGCCCTCATATTTCACATTCTGAAGAGCTGTGTAATTGTTTTCCAGTACTATTTCTGTGAAAATACAGTCTTTTCCATGACCATTCCTCTGCAAAAAGAACATGATTGTAAGTCAAACAAGTAAAATGATTTAGCAGGTAACATTGCTAACTAAAAAAATATGCAAGATCTATAACCTATAACACCTATTTGCAGTCTGTCCATGCTTAGATCTAATGCACCCTCCCTCTACAGCCCTACACACATACACAGCATATGCTTAAGTCATTATAGTTCAAGATCAAGAGGGAGAGAAATGACAGCAGTAACCAATGACTTTCCCCCCTCTGTAAACACAAGTACAGATTCATCCCTTTCCACCTTGGGCTGCTACAGGTCAAGAATTCAAGATAGGAAATTGCTTTCATAGAATTTAGCCCATTATAGCCACAGGAATTCAGAACGCCATAAGGTTCCTCTTGTTGAAAACATGAACGTATACAATTCAGTACTGTTACATTGAGTACAATGTGTGCTATATAAGTGAAATATATACTATTAATAAATATAGCTCATGATTTTATTCCTCTATGCACATCTTTATGGCTACATAAACTCTTACAACTGTGCCATCTGAGGTCAACTGGCCAACATATAAATGACTTAATGAGGCAAACCGAAAGTGCAAACCAAGCTCCCACCTCTTAACAAATAGGGCAATTAAAGAAACCCCATATCCAGCATAAAATGCGTATATTTCCGCCAATGAAAAAACAACCGCATAAAACTCTTATGCAGGCTGCCATTGGGCAGCCAATATGTCAGATAGCATAAGATCAGGGGTGCCAAGCAGATGGTCCACCTGGTAGGGTGCTGAAAGGTGGGGGCTGAGTCTCCATCCCACTTTATTACCATTCACAGCAAGAAAGAAGCACAAATCCACCCTGGAACTAGAATGGTCAGCTAAAAAAGGAGGAAAGATCCTATTCCTTACACTTCATAACCCATACTGTAACTGATGAAAAGCCTGCAGAAAACTGTATTTATCAGACAAAAGAAGAATGTTGGATGTACTATGCTCACGCTTTTTATTTTCTAACACCCTGTCTTCACTGAATATGTTAATGTTATTATTCTCAGTGCCTGCCGAGGTGAACTGTATTCTATACTTGCCAATGCTTCCAATGCTTACGTTTTATTAAATAGACTCAGTTGTTTTGGTTAAAAATTCTCCTGATAGGTATGATTAGGATGATATTTTTGCCTTACCTTTCCAATCAGTTTTCCTTTTCGATTCATGCAGATATAGAGCCCTGTTTCAGCTCCTTTAATTCGAACTCGACTTCCAAACGTGTCTGTTTCCACAATGAGCTTTGCTGTGAAATAAAAGAAAATGTTGACAATTTAATAAACTGTGTAAATATTTTGGGTTACTAATACAAGTTCTACTACTAGTACTACTACTACTACTACTATAATAATATATAATATAATATAATAATATTAATAGTAAATATAAATACATATTCTACAAAAATACAAGCATTCACCCACGAACACAGATGTATTAAAAAACATATAGAATATTATTTAGGATTAATGACAGTTGCAATTTTTGCAAATTAATAAAAAAATACATATTTATTGTTTAAAGAAAATAATTAACCAAAATGCCATTAAACCTGCATTATGACTGATTGGTTGGTAGTTTTATTAAGTTGTTTTTAAAACAACAGTTAAATAAATTATTACACACTCAATGGACAAGTGTAAATTCTAATATACAAAATCTTAAGAAAATGCTGTGAAGAGACTACATTGTTTTTTTCAGTAAATGTATCTTGACTGAATGTATCCTTTAAAAAATATATGTTCGTGTATCCAGAAAAAGTGGCTTCTATAAAAGCATGTTCTACCACCATAGCCATGTTCTTTTAAGGCAAGGTTAAAAACTGCAGCCCCACTTTCATTCAGCTTTTGTGTAACCAGTGATCGTAAAGAGTTACAGTTTAAATAGAGGGGGTCAGAGAACCTGCTGCCAGACCCCAGGCCCCAAGCTGCGGTCAGACATTGGCTCAAGCTGACAACCCTGCTGTCTTTGCAACATGCTCAGGTGACACGGATGTCACCACAGCCGTGCATGGCCTGCGCCAGGCTGCCTAAAATACCTCAACATGACTTGTAATTACAAGGCTTTTAGATGTGTTGAAACCTCACATGCAAAAGATAGAACTGGAGCTTGTCCAGGGCTAAATAAACTACAGACAAAGATGTAAGAATTTTGTTTGCTTGTCGTGATCTGTATTTACCACAATGATATCACAGGTACACAAAAAAGAATTATGATTACTGATAGAAATCAGACAATACCTGACATGCAAGTATGCTTATTTTTTAATATATATATATATATATATATATATATATATATATATATATATATATATATATATATATATATATATATATATATATATATATGATACAAGCCTATAGCATTTTTATTTTAGCTTGAAAGGAAATAAGTAGGGGTCAAGACAATTGTGTAACTGCTTTCCTAAATAATAAGAGGGAAACAGTTTAATGTAAATAGGTGTTAAAAGTACAGCCAGTAATTCGAATTCACATTTTTTCGTCTATGAGTCAGTTAGTAGAAAAAAAAGAGTGTTATTCTGGAAATGTTCAGAACGCTGGAGTGAGATGAGTTCTAATGTTTCTTCCAGATCATGCGCGCCTCTCTGGAGAGTCACCTACAGAACCATCTAAAATCCATTTTAAAACTGCTAAACCTTTTACTTCCACAGCTCTTCCAAGCCCCAAACAGCCATTTGGGCGTCAGTTGAAGATCAAGTAAATCAGAATCAAGCAGAAGACATCGCCCTACAGGCTTTAAAGCGCTTACCGTGCACGTCTCCGTCGTCGGCCATGGCGTTGATTTTTTTGTTGGCTAGAACCTGAACGTGTTTGCCGCTCGTTCTGCTGTAAAGCTGGTAGGTCCGGATAAGTCTGCGGCTGACTCGGTCCGTCACCCTACTCTGCTCATTCACATGCTGTGTAAAATTAGGCGGGGACTGAATGGTTACCTGTCAGAAATTCAGTGGTACGACACAATCAATAATTGTACAATTGATCCACAGACCAGTTCAAATAAATCAATGATTAATTCCAATACTAAACTAATTATGCACTATTGCTATATCTGGAGCGTAAAAAAATAATTGTATTGAACTATATGAACTGATAAGCACAGAACAGAAAGGCCAAAATCATAGGTTGATATATTACACATTATGTGAAGAAATTAGCATTTCTGTATGAGACCTATAGCTTTTCCATCGTGATTTAAATCGGACGCAAAGCACGGATTTTGCGCAATCAGTGCGCTTTGCGCTTGGCCATGCCGCGTCCTCTTCAGGGAAAAAAACTATTAAATCAAAGTTAATCCACACGGCATTATAACCTACAGTGTTTCAGCTATAACTTCAATATATAACTCATTAAAACACAAGATGTATTATTTATTTCCCTTTTCAAATGAGTGGTGCTGGCGCATGCCGAATGCGCACGGGCCTTTTTGCGTTCTTTGCTCTTAGTTCATGCAGTTCTGTACTTATAACGACTCTTAATCACATTCTAAAATACTTCTAAAATGGTTTGTAAATTTCCCACATACCTGAGCATAATAGCAGAATGCAAATAGATGGAGGAACCTGGAAAAAACAGACAGTTAAACAGACAGGGCGTTAGTGAAAAGAAATGTCAAAAGCCGAATTGACCGCGCAGGACGTGCCATGCAGGATACTTACAGATAACTTAATCGGGAAGGAATGAGTCTCATTGTTGAACGAAGTCCTTGCGATGGTTTTTAAGAACAATTAAACGAACAGATAACAAGTGTTGAGACTCTTAGTAGAAATACGCAAAGTCCTACGCCCCAAAAGGTCGCTCTCATAAGGGCATCCGAAGGTTGGCTTACAGGACGCAGGTCCGAGCAGTAGGGAATTTGCTTCGGATCGGGATTCAAAACTCAAAAAGAGTCAAAAATTCAAAAGATATCGTTACCCCACAAACCAGAGAAGTGAGTTAAGGTCTGCTAAGGTTTGACCGACGACGGCGCTTTCTGTGGGATTAAGTGCAATCAATGCAAAATAGTCTGCTCCGTCAGGTTGGACAAATAACCTCACCTATCATAGATATGCATATCTAACAAATCAAAAAGATGAACAAGCACAAGTCAAAGCGCATCGTCCTTTAAAAAAATAAAAATAAAAAATGACAGCAAAGCCCGTAGCTGTGCGGCTTTCCAGCGGGGACACCGTTGACGTTTTGTTCCAGACGGGTGTCCCCAGCAAGCAACTCCGGTTGGATGTCAGTGTGTCGATACTGGACGCTGCATCTCTGACCACAATCACTCGTGTTGATGCTGCGGATGAAGATGATGATGTGGTTTCTTCAGGAAACTGTGTTGCTGGACTGAACGGCCCCTCTTATCCCCTCCTCTTCTCCCATCGCCGGGCAGGCTCCAATGTCAATCCTGTGCGCGCTTTACAGCCGCGGTTAAAATGGTAGGTTGGTCCTGGAGGAACAAGCCCCCTTTCTCAGCAGAACAAAAGCGACTCCCCCCTGCACACCCCCTTCCCCGTGAATTTAAAATACACTTCACCTGAGCTAAGGATGAACACTAATAAAAGCCGCACAGGATTGTGGCGCGCAATGCAGGTTTTGCGCAAGTTTGCGCGCCATTGTTACGAAGTTCACCCACCCTAAAAGCATATGTGCAATATGTCATATTTAACAAAAAATTATATTATATTCAGATTTGCCGACTCAAACATGGTGATTTTTGGCAATGTCTTTGCGCCAAACTGTGTCTTAACGCACCAGAACGCGCAGTCGAAATGAACTTAACTCAACTTAACTCAACTCAACTCAACAGAAACGGTATCTAATCAAGCAGTCTACTTATTTTACCGACTGGAGCTTGCCATTTTATATTTGCCCCTCTGTAGCAGTGGAGCAAGTTTAACTTTGTTAATTGGGATGTGACCAGTGAAACTGTGGCCATTGTGCAACGCCACGACCCGCTCCCTGCAGACGTGTGTATTGTCAAAGAGAAGTGTGAGACATTAAACGGATTACAGACGATTAGCGTTTCTTTAATAGGACCCTGCATTGCTCCCTTAAAAGAGAGAGAGCAGGAGACTCACTGTTTACTTGCAAGCATGCTGCCTTTTTATTAAAGGCTAAATACATTGGAACATTGGATTTTCAAACTGTAATCCCATTTTTATATTGAAAAGTATTCAGCATGACTGCTTCTTGTAAGCATGTAAGGGCTGACTTTGAATCACCACAAATCAACCACACCCAATCTGTTTGCTGATGGCCGCTCGTTAATTTGAACACCTTTCAAGCTCATCCAAAGTTTTGCTATTCAGCAAAATTACTAAAGGGTCGACGCCCTATAGCTACATCATATCAAGCATCGAGGGCTCAACAAATGAAGCCATTTGATCAGGTCTTATTTAAGGGTGACGTTATGATGATGTAAATGGACGCCATTCTGGCAAGAATTAATCAGTTTATATGATCAGGTTGTATTTACAAGATAAAGTAGCAAAAGGAAGAAGAAATCAAGTCAATTACCAAACACTTGAAGTTCTCTCTAACTTTGCCTGAGTGTGGCATTTCAAATAATGTAGTCCGCAGAAGCAGCGCTTACGGTACTTTTGCCACAAGAGGGCGGCATTTCAAAACCGTGATTTAATCAATGTCCCACAAAGTAAAAAAGACTGGTATCATGTATTTGTGTTGAGTTGGCGGCTGTGCGAGGATATTAACATATATGGCAGAAGCCAAGGAACACATGTAGAAGGAGCCACAAACCTTTATCCGTAGGTACAAAATATTTTCATATAATATTTACCATTATTTATCATAAAATATTTACATAGATGCATCATGTTTTGTGATTTTAGGCTAAGTTAATGTAAGTCCATGGCTGTAAACTACTTAACTGTCAACCACACATTACTAAACAAGCATTAGGTTAACTTTAGAAACAAACATTATGGCATTAATTTTCTAATCAGCTTATCCTGATTACCATCGCAGTTGCTGCTGAAGCCTATCCCAGCTCTCATGCTCTCACAGAGCAAAGGGTGGGGAAACAACCTGTACAGGTTTTCAGTGCATTGCAATAAAAATGTATGGCCCCAACCCTTGCATCTGTATTATTTTTCCTTTGTGTGTGTGTGTGTGTGTGTGTGTGTGTGTTTGTGTGTGTGTGTGAGAGAGAGAGTAATCAGTAAAACAGTACATTTTTAAAGTTTTGTTTGACTGTTCTTTCATTAATGTAACATAATGGATTGTGCTATGTGTTTAATAAGTTGCATTTCTTCTCTTTATCTGCGTGTGTGTGTGTGTGATGACACACTTAAAAACAGTGGACAGCGGATGGTTTTGATGTACTAATCTAAGTTGAAAGGCATGCTTTGCACTGATTTTGAATGCATTTTTTCTCTTTTTGTCCAGTCTAAATGTGATTTGATATTCTAAATACAAAAAGTCTTCAGAAAAAGACTTGTCTCTGGCTGAAACCTTTTGTTGTTTTGAATTTTTTCTATATCGTTTTTCATTAATGTGGTTCTGCATATAACTTTTGCCATGGCCACTGACAGATATGCTGTTTGATTTTCGAATTTTAACAGCTTGAATGGCCTTTTTCTTCGTTTGGTCAGATTTGTGGCTGTTCTGTTTAAAAACAATTTGAAAGGTTGACTCTGCAGACAACAAATGATTTCTCTTTGCTCCTGTCCATCTGAAATCTGACAGAAATAAGAGACATTAACTTCTGTGCAGTGATGAATAATGGCTTCTGAATAGTGTCATGAATTGCACCTGTGGAGTGGAGTAAATTATGTGTCATCTAGTATAATGTATGTTTGTGTGCGTGTGGGAGGACGTACCAACAAACATACTTACTTGCTACAAAGTACAATTTAGTCTCTGCTATCCATATTTTACATTCTTACTAATTTTCTTTAAATTGTGGATAGAAAATAGTAGTTACAAAAGAACATGCAAACTCCACAATAAATGTACCCACCATGCCACCTGCCTTTAGATTCATGCAATTCGAAAAGAATGTGATTTTACTTACTTGGCTCAAAAATAACGGCATGGGTGATGAAGAGGATGACGGATATGTTAACCTGTACACAGTTTCTGTAAAATTTCTGCACAGAAAACCATAGCAGTCATAAAGACTAATCTCAGAAATGGTAGTCATATTATTTGTATATAAAGTCGTAAATTGCAGATGTATTTACGGTGACTAAACATTGACATTTTTGATCAAGGTCATCATCAGTGGTGATTAATTGTCTCTTTTCTTTTGTAAATGTTTGTCTTTTTAACAGAGCCCAAGCCAAGCCTCATCTCACCCAAATACCCATGTCAGTCAAGACCACACTTTTTTTTTCAGAATAATCAGAATGGAAAAATTATGGAAAATAGTCAGAATGGAAAAATTCAATATAAACTGACAAAAAGATTAATTGGGGTAGTATGATGTTGTATTGAATAAGAAAACTAATATATAAAAAAATGTAATGTGTACCAAGAGAAAAAAAAAAAATCAAAGAATTAAAATGAGGAGGGGCAGGACTTGTGGAGGACCCCTATTGGGTTTGAGATGGATGTCGATGTTCCTGGGGTTAAGAGGAGGGCAGGCAGACCCTGTGCCTGGCTGCAGGGAGCAGGCTACCTGCTGTTCGCCTCTGGGGCCCAGTGGCTCTTCCAGAGTGATGGGACAGCAGACCAGGAGGGGTTAAGGGGACAAGGAGTGGCTCCCTTCGCAAGTCCTCTGCTTTTAGACATGTCACTGCTGAAGCTGGGCTCCTTCCTCGCCCAGCAGCTCACCACGGTAACACTCGACAGCTTACAGTCACATACATCAGAGAACTCACAGAGTGAAGCAAGAAGAGTTGCCAAGACAAAACACACCCCAGGGAAGAGGACTCATTTGAGTACCAATGCTCCACCGTGCTGACGGAGGGGCAGTGCCATTGTTCTCACTTTTAAAGTGCTCTTTCAGAAGGCCTCAGGGTGATGGACAGGCGTCACAGCAACACACACTGGCAGAACAAACCCAGAATGAGGGACATGTTAATTGGAGGGAGGGAAGGAAATGGATAAACAAACACACTAATGGTGAGGAACCTCGACACCAGAGCCACAGATTAGTACAGAATGCAAGGAATGTGATTGGCGCAAAGCAAGCAAATGATCTTCAAAGTGAGGGTATAGTTATTTGATTTCATGAAGGCATTCACATGTCTTTATAAATGTATGTATATATTTATGGGCGTGTGTGTGTGCGCGAGTGCGTGTGTGTTTGCCTGTCTGTATGCATATGTACTGTATGTGTTAGGGTGGTGGGGTTTTATATAACTGTAAATAATTCTTTATAAAAAACCTGTTAATTGATTATTTCTTATAGCAACTATATACTTGGGTGCCACATTGTTTCCAGCCTCTTGGAGACGTTTCCAGGGTTGTCCTTCAGTCTCATTTGTTCGTATATCATATAAGCTCAGACTGACTCCACCATCAAGACGAATGGTCTGTAGTAGCTACATCATCACAGGAGAGCTTGAGCTTCATCTGCTTTTTGCCATTCACTCATTCACAGTAATAAGCCACCACATCTTATCATTAGCTTGTTTCTTGAATCATTAATTTGGCTTTGCAAACACTAAGCGTCCATTTTTGCGAAACACCACACAAAAATAGGTACACAAGACATTCTTCCTGAGGCAGCCACAGGATAAACCATGGTTGAAAATCCATCGGGGGCATCTTTCCATGTTCCGTTCATACAGAAATATGTTTTTGGAGTTGGTATACCATGTTCTTAAACAGGCTGTGATCCCAGAATAGAAGAAACCTTGATAGAACCAAGACTCAATGGCAGAACCATTCCTTTTGGCAGCCTGGCAGTGTTAACAGGTGGTAAACAATAATGAAATATAGATTATATGCAGATGTTTAAAACAAAAGAATACAGCTATATCACAACCAAAATTAATTGCACTAAGATGAAGGTGCTCCAAAGTTGTTATCAGAACAGCAGCAGTGTCAAAGACAGAAAGAAAACACAAGTTGTTCAAAATGCTATAAATAAGTTGCACATGGTGTAACATAAAACTACAGCACCACTGAAAATAATAGAATTGCTGTAAGTAAAGAGCTTGCAGAGTACCTAGCTAAGAGATGTCTTTGAGATGTTAAGTTTTTCATCCATGACACTTTCGGAGCATTGCGGCTCCTCCCAAGGTTGATCCTCCCAAGGTTACTTCCTAAGAACAAAAAAGAGTTTTTTTCTTGCCACTGTTGCTTTGGCTTGCTCTTTGGGGGTTCAGGCATATAACACTGTAAAGCTGCTTTGTGACAATGAACTGTTGTAAAAGGCGCTATATAAATAAATTACTTGAACTTAAATTACCTGAAACTAGAAGGGCTCGCTGAACTGTAAGCATTTCAGCACCCCCTCTTAATGATGAGATGGGTAATGTGGTAAAATAACAGCACTGTTCCAAGTTACTTCCTCAACATAATTTAACTTTTAACAATTATTAATAATAATTTTGAAAGTTAATTGTTGTAATAATTATCAACATAACTTATACTACCCAATTATTCAAATAAATTAATTTGTCTTTAATCTAGTTTTAATGTTATGCAAATGCAATGCAACTGACTCCTCAGTCCTGAAGTAACTTTATTATTTTCATTTTCAGTGACTGCAGTAAATTGTTGGTTAAGTTTTTTAACAGAGTCTTATCATTTAACAATTCAAAAGCAATTACACATAATGCAACAATGACATTACACTCCATGATCTTAGTAATTTATTTTGAAATACATGTTTGATTAGTTTACTGTCACAAGGTATTTTTTTCTTTTAAAATTGTGTTTAATAAGAATTATGCTGTCTAAAGGGGCTTAGTGGTTAGCACGTTCGCCTCTCAGCACTAGGGATTCCCGGTTCTAATCCCAATCTGGGTGGAGTTTCCATGTTCTCCACGTGTCTGCGTGGGTTTCCTCCAGGTTCTCCGCTTTCCTCCCACAGTCCAAAAACATGGATCAAGTGAATTGAGTTCTCCAAATTGCCCCATATAGAGTGTGTATGCGTGCGTGTCTGTGTGAGTGAGTGTGTGCCCAGCGATAGATTGGTGCCCTGTCCTGGGTATCTGCCCAGCGCCCGAAACGTTCTCCCCTGGATGGGCATGGGGAAACCTACAGCGGAAGATAATGAATGAATGAATGAATGCTGTCTAAAGTTTAAAATATAAACCTTAAATACTTATGATGATGTAATATTAGGTCAGGAAACTGTTACATTAATTAAGCAGCAGTAGGAAGAGTAATATTGCACTTGCTGTGAACGTGTTTTGCAGGCATATATTTGTATTTTAAGTGATTATGCTCTCACATAACATCATTATTTGTTATAATTCATTAACACCATGTGAAAATGACAGTTGTGTTTTGCACCAACCGCATTGTAAGTGATACCATATAAATTAGAGACAGATACAAAAGCTAATTTAAATAGATGTTACATGGTTTCAAAATAGTAAAAAAAAATACATTCCCAAATGTCTCGTCTGCAAAGAGAAATTTGCTAAATAATTTCATAACCTCCATGTAAGGGCCTGGGGTTCAGTATATGGTAATAAGGTAAAATAAATTAGATTTTTTTTAATGGATGATGAATTGCTTTTATTAAGTATGAAAACTTTGAATGGATTTGGCTTACAGTCAGATCTAATTGTAACATCTGTTTCTTTGTTATAAATTGTATCCATTCTTTCTCCATGGGCCACTAAGTCATGGGTTATGAACATAAATGTAACCAGGTGGAAAGAATTCATTTAACACATAATATAATATTGTTCTTAACCAGATTTTTGTGAGACAGAGTGCATTTATTGGATTATAAGTAATACTGTCTTGTACTAGAACATGAGCTAATATTTATTATGATATGTAATATAATAATACCAACATATAATAGAATAATTATAATTATTAATAAAAATAATATAACAAGGCTTAGTGGTTAGTACGTTAGCCTCTCAGCACTAGGGATTCTCGGTTCGAATCCCAATATGGGTGTCTGCGTGGTTTTCCTCTGGGTTCTCCGGTTTCCTCCCACAGTCCAAAACATGGATCAAGGTCAATTGAACTCTCCAAATTACCCCATATAGAGTGTGTTTGTGTGTGTGTGTGTGTGTGTGTGTGTCTGTGTGAGTGATTGTGTGTCTAGCGATTGATTGGCGCCCTGTCCTGGGTGTATCTGCCCAGGGCCCGAAACGTTCTCCCCTGGATGGATGGTCATGGGAAGATAATGGATGGATGAATAGTATGACATACTTATTTCCCACTTTATGATATTTAGTTACAATCTATATATGTTGGGACCCAACTGATGACCTGATCAAAATGTCTGCTCCCTTCAAAAGCTTAATAAATATCATCTCAGTTTCATAATGTTAGCAGTGTGGATTTTTTTTTCTTTTCTTCATTACATTTTCAACCATTCCATCTAAAAACATGCATAAATTGTAAAAAAAAAAAAAAAAAAAAAAAAAAAAAATCTGTTCCCTCCTCTATGTCTATAGTGTTTTTCATGCTAATGGATTCAACAAAAATCATGATTAATCTGCCCCTGTTTTAAACAGCTGGAGTGATTTTTCAAATTATATTCAACGACCCCACCAAAATCTGCACTGATCTTTAAATCTTTGGTCAGTGTGACCAAATATTGATCTCCCTCATTTCCGATAACGGTAATTTCTTAAGTACATATATACAAGTACAAGTATGTTTATGAAGCTTTAAAACACCCTGCTGAAGCCTTAAACAGATTACGGTGTGAGGACCTTTTTACACAATGAAAATATTAATATAGGTTTATATTTTAATATTTTATATTTATTCAAGTTATTTTACATAACACTATGCATTTTGCATACCAGTTTATCTTTCAACTACAAAAATATTAAAAGTAATAGATATTTAACAAATCACACCTCAAAAATTAACAATATATAAAAAAATTAAATAAAATACAAATATTAAGTTTTACATTACTTTAGTAAAACAAATTTTATTATTTTATGAGATTCCAAAACAACTGCAATTATACATTTAAATGTGCAAAATGTTGTGGTCATTACATTGGATGGCTTTTAAAAATCAAGTATACAACACAAGGCCCGTCTTTTTCTCGCATACTCCAGCTTAAAGGTTGCAATGAGAGTGTGGGGGTCAGTCATGACACAGTGGCCCTGGAGCAAACTTGGTTAAGGTCTTTGCTCAAGGGCTCACAGTGAGACCTTGGTGAGGCCAGGAATGAACCCACAACCTGGTGATAGTCCAACACCCAAACCACTAGGTTACCTTTGTCTTTTTCTAAAGGCTTGTTTATTCTGAGACCTGACGTTGCACATTCCCCATACAGAGCTTTTTATTTTTACATTTACATTTAGCGGATGCTTTTATCCAATGTGACTTACATGAGAAAATCAAACAAGACAACCTGTTAAACGAGACTGTTTTTAAACATTTATTCATATGGAAGAATGTATTTCTCTAGCATATATTTATGAAAATCTTTTGGCTGTAGATTCGTACATGAACTTCTTAGGTCAGTATTTTTTTCCAAGCCCCAATGTGTTTACTCAGATATACTTTTTTTTTGTCTGAACACGTTACTAATACTTATGCCATATGAAAATATTACGTAATCTGCTTTTTTTTATTCTTACCCTTTATATTACATGTTCCAGCCTAATGCACATAAAATGACAATTGGTGAAATATGGATAATTTGCAGTTATATTGTGAATTTATCACAAATTCATTGTATTTTAAGATGATAAATTAATTTCTTGCCCAGACTAGGAATTTATATGTACATAGCTTTTACCATCTACAATTTCTATTTAAATTGTGAAGGTGTTTAACATAGCCACATGGGCTCAGGAGTAGATTAAAAATCAATGGTACTTTACACAGAACTGCCTCTGCATTAATAAATGTCTACCGAAACTGCATTATTCAAAGTTAATGAATAAATCAAGGAGTATAGGTATACATATTGTTCATGTACAAAATTATAATGATGCCCAGTTTATCAATAATATTAGTGTGCAAAGTAAATATCATTGCCTAATCACGACTTTTAATCATGACATTTTATAAAATTCTGAAGCCAAGGAGACTGGATGGCGTTGATAGAGTTCTGCCATGAATTCAGTTTTTCCAGTGTTGACCTGAAGACCAAATGATAGGTATAGCCTAAAGATTATCTTGAGGCATGCTGTGAAGACTCTGGGCTATGAGCCAAGACAATGCAATAATCTAAGAATTGGAGCTCAGCGATTTGACAGGTATCTTTGTATGGGCCTGAAGCTGTCGGATGTTAAATAGACCACCGTTAAGTTAGTACTCCATGTGAACTCTTTCTTTATGTGCCGGAGCATGGTGGAAGAGGCAGGTAATGGCTGAGAAGAGAAGATTAAACAAGATACAGCTTTGCTTCACTTAAAGTTGACCTTCAATATTTCAGTCTGTAGTCTTCCTATAAGAACTCTGGCTTGAAACCCATCCTTCGGTTCCTGGAGGACTCCGAGTTTGGTATGCTGTTATCAAAGCATCTAATGGTTCGTAAAATCAAAAGCTTTCCTTGGCTATGCACATGTCTTTGCCTTTCACTGTTCTACATTAGGGTTGGCTATAAGAAAAAGTTCATGTTGATAGTAACATTTCTGTACCCTTGCACCCTCTCTACTCTGCGCTTTATTAATATAATCTCCATTCCACTGATATATGAACCTTATATTCTTATTTACATGTATACACCACTTATGTTTGTAGACAACCTAGATGCCATATAGTGTGTTGTATAGATTTAAAAAGTCTTAAAAAGCTTTCAAAGAAATTACGTAATTTGACCCAAGGTTGTAAAATTTCGGTAGCATCAGATTCAAGGTATCCAAAATTTATTTGGATGTACAACATGATCACAGTTTTTTTTTTCAAATTTTTATAAGCACATTGTGTCGGCCAGAAAAATGTTATGAAAAACTTTTTTTTTAAAAGAGTTTTGGCATAATTCTCACATTTTAATAATAAAAAAAACTTGTGGAACAGTCTAAACACATTCTGAAAGTCAGAAAGAACTGTTCTTAAAGCATCAGTTTAATTTTAAAGTCATAACTTCATGTTCTGCATTAAAGGTTTTATTTACAGACTGAATGACAGGCTGGATGGTGTAACCGGTTGTCAAGCTCATGTTTCTGTCACTGCTTTTCTCTCCCGCCTTGTTCCGCATCTCAGCTCTCCTCAAATACCTGTACACAGACCATTAGTAAAACCTGCGTCAGGTGCGTTATCACCTTCCTTACTTTCCACCTTTGCTTTCCCAGCAAGCATCCAATCATCCACACCGCTGCCACAATCACTTTGTTTTTAAATGTGTGCTAAGGAAGATAAGTTGTCTCAAATATGTAATTCTGACTCCGACAAAGCATTTAAGCATTAACTTAGAGCCAGAATTAAAATAAAATAAATGACATACTGGCAGATCTTGATTAAGCATCTTAAATTTGACTTTTTAAAACACAAGTGTCTTTAGTGATGGAAGACCAGACACAGCTGTTGGCTTATCAACAATAGCTTTAGTAAATTCTTCATCAGTCTTAATATTTACAAACTCGGTAACCAAAGACACCAGATGCATGCATGCAGTGAGAATAATTTGACACAATTCAGGATGTCTAACGTTTTATACAGATACAGAACATCTGCATATAGAAGTGTCATAAGGTGGAGTTCAGGAGCTGGTTCTACATAAATCACGTTCTACATACTAAAATGCTTAATACATGAAAAAGGGATTTGTTAATGTTTGTTAAAGCTCTAAAGTGATGTACTGACCCTGTAAGGAGTGGGGTTGTCTGTCAATAAGCAAGTTAATCTAAGCAGCAACAGGGCGTTATATTAATATATGTATACACATTACTGATGGGTTCCAACTGAATAAAGGTTTTACTAATGTTTGCGTTTTCTTAGAAATACCAAAAAAATATAGTAAAAATTTACTATATTATTTGTCTCCCTTAGTCTGCTATTTAAGTATTAGTACTGCATTGATTTGGTGAAGTGTTTGTTTGTGCTTAAACAAGTGGATCAAACCCATCTGTGCTGCGGTAGTTTTAAAACATCTTGTCAATCAACCAAATAACTGCCCAGACACCAATATCCTGTAAGTGTTCTATGAGCACAGAAGAAAAATTAGAGAATCCCTTCATTCATTATCCTCTGCTTCATCAATCCTCTACTAGGGTTGCGGACAGGTTCCCCATGCCCATTTTGGGTGTTCAGCAGATACACCCAGGACAGGGTGACAATCTATCTTTGGGCACACTCACTCACACAGGCACAAACACACAATACGGGGCAATTAAGAGCTTTCCATTTACCTTGAATCCATGTTTTTGGATTGTGGGAGGAAACCGGAGAGCCTGGAGGAAACCTACTCGGACATAGGGAGAACATAGAAGATTGGGACACGAGCCTGGAATCCCCAGCGCTGAGAGGTGAATGTGGTAACCACTAAGCCACTGTAAATGACCAGCACAAATTGCAACAACAGATGGACTAGTTCATTTAATTTATTTATATATTGTTTTTAACAGAAGATTGTCACAAAGCAGCTTTACAGTATTTCAAACCTGAACCCCCAAATAGCAAGCCGAAGCAACAGTGGCAAGAAAAAACTCCCAGTCAAGTTATTTTCAATAGCATATTTTCAATGGTATTTTTTTGGATCAAGTCAATTGAGTTTTCGAAATTGCGCCACATAGAGTGTGTTTGTGTGAGTGAGTGTGTGCCCAGCGATAGATTGGTGCCCTGTCCTGGGTGTATCTGCCTGGGACGTTCTCCACTGGATGGGCAAGGGGAACCCCACTGTGACCCTAATATGGGATAAATCGGAAGATAATGGATGAATGGAAGTTGTTTTCTAGAAGGAAACCTAGCTTTCTGTTGGACTAGTGGCATTGCAGTCCTGCAGGATGGCCTAACTGAACTGATACTGTATAATTTGTCCAATTTTTAAAAATGGACAAATTATACAGTATCAGTTCAGTTTGGTTATCCTGCAGGACTGCAATGCCACTAGTCCAACAGAAATTCAGGTTCCATCCAGTAATTGTTGTTGGCAGCATTAAGGATGAGGAGATCCTGATACCTCAAACAAACTGATGATGCCTCAAATTATAGACATCTGTCTATAAGCAACCAAAAAACAAAATTTACAAAGTATGCAGATTAATAAAAAGACTGGAGTCTGTAATTGCAGAACAATAAAGCACATCTGTGTGGAATATGGAACTAAAGAAACTAGACAATGACTTTAGAGACAAGGAGGTGTACCTAATGTATTAGCTGGAGAATGTATAACTGCAGTGTGATGTGACTTCATATAAATAATAAAAAGAAACATTCTTTTTCCAATAATGTTGAACTTTCTACTGACCGAACGAATGATAAAACGATCAAATAGCAAAAAGGGTTATAACAGATACGCTACTTTTAACAGCAACTGGGGCATGTAGCTCATTCAGAACTCTTGAACTAAGGCTAAGTCTGGCTCTCTGTATTCCAGTGTCATTAAGTTTCACACGCCTCGCGCTCGGGTCTGGGGTCCATTTGTAAGACTGTGTTATTGGACTCCTTCCAAGTGTTGCCTGTTCTCAGTGCATTTGCTTTTTACATTCCCTATCCACCTTTCACTCCCCCCGGCATTCTCCTGTGCTGCTTTTTACATCTTTCCTCTGCTAATTTAATAGCCCTACATGATCAGCAACACAGAGGCAGGAGCCGTAAAAAGCACTGGCAGGTCACCACTCCATGGTTTTAGCCATCAGAAATGATTAAATATCGGAGACAGCTATAAGCAGACTCAGTTTAGCAGTAGTGCCGTAGGTACAATATAAAGCCACATTTCTGCAGGAGCAAGTACTGTAGGTTAAATCAGTGAACACTGCTCTTTTTAGACATAGCAAGGCTATGAAAAGCGTGGGAAATTGTTCTCACTAGCTGGCAAATGGCGATGCAGACAGACATGAGGCAAAAAAACCCACAAAATGTTAGAAGCTTTTATTTTTCCACAAGGTTTCATTGCTCTATGTTAAGTTTGAAATATTTGTAATTCAATTAAATTCTGTTTTGTTATTTTTTAAAATAATTTTACTAAATGTAATTGAAAACTGATCATTTTTTTCTTCAGAATTCCACTTGCACAACATGACTAAACTTTGATTTTTGAATACATACATAATTCCAGGTGTAGTTTAGTGAAAATCTATTTACTGGCATTCTGGAAATCTGTGTATTCTTTTTGATAATTATCTAACTAAGTTCTCATATTTTGTATTAGGGTATTATAATCATGGTTGTCCCGCTGTCACTCTAGAACACAGCAAAAGAGATTTCTAATTTCAATTAGTCTTACCTTGGTTAAATAAAGGTTAATAATAATTATATACTGTAATTTATCCAACAAACATTTGAAAAAAATCCACTAATGACAAGCTGTTAAAAAGACCCAATTGACAGCATTTTTTTCTGTCAAATGCTATATTCTTTTAACAGCCTTTACCTTCGGCATATAAAATAGATTATAGTTAAGTTTTAATCACTGCCTTTATACCTTAATAAGTTACACAATTTCCCCCAAGTTCCCAATTTCCATTTTCTCCGCGCCATCATACTTTTTATTTCTTTCTGTCATATATACACACTAATAGGTTTCACAGTCCCTTTCTCTTTCCCTATTAAAACTCCACTTTTTAATCTCGGGCCTCACAGACACTCAGTAGGCCAGAACAGCTGTGAAGACAAGGTTAAGGTAAGGGTGAGCAACAAAACCAATAGGAAAAAAGCAGCAAAGACGAAGACGAAAGGGATTTCAGTGGCCCAATGGGAGTCTGACTCATCTCTCAATCATCTCTAACTGGGTTTTGGAGAGAACAGAGAGGATGAGAGATGCCTCGTTGCATTCCCACTTCACAGATCATGTTTTAGTTAGAGGCCTTGACGTCCTCATCACTGAAGCCTGCAACACATGCGGAGACACATTAAGACGCATAGCGAAAGAGAAAAAGCAAGAGAAAAAGAAATAATGAAAGATTATGTAAGCGCCATCAAGTGGTAATGATTTAAAATTTCTAAAGTTCCACCTATGGTTTTTGGTCACTTACTCTTTTGATCATAAAATAAAATGTATACACTCAGCTCTTGTGAATATAGAAAAACGAGGTGGTTCCTATAAATAATGGTGAAAAATATACAAAAATACAATACCAGTTTCCTTGTGTTGGAGAATTGCAACCTGAGTGTTCAAATGCTTTAAAAGTGATAAGGTCTTATATTAACAAACAAAAAATATTTCAGAAAGAAAGAATGGGGAAATGAAAAGATCAATTATAAAAAGTGACAGGACAAAACGTAGGCTTAATACAATAAAACAGAACAGAGTAAGTGAAAGAACATAAACAGACTGCAAAGCTGCATGTAGAGACCTGTACTGTTTGTCTAGTCCTCTTCAAAGGCTAGCTTAATTATTTTTCCATACAAGTACAACAGCATGCAGGTTTACATCGTCTGCACAGGAGACAGTGGGTGCTTTTATTTAAAAAAAATTTAAAAGCTCACATATTTTTGATATTTTATATAGATGCCAGTGGATTGTTATCATGTTCACAGTTCCATCTGTGAACATGATCACCATCGAAAAATAAATAAAAAAGAACACCAGCATTGGAAAGCTACCAGAGCATTTGTTAGCAAGTCTGCTAATTAAGATCTCAAACAAACATGCTAAACATGCCCATCATTCAAAGAGCTAACTAAAATAATCTGATAACAATACGTTAAATATAAATTAACATTTCATTTCAGCTTGCTGTGTTAGTACTAATGTTAGGACTAACATTATTGCACTCTGACTGAAAAGCAACATACCTGCTACAAAAACACTGACTTGCCTCTAGCTATGAATAATAATAATAATAATAATAATAATAATAATAATAATAATAATAATAATAATAATAATAATAATAAGGCAACACTGTGTCTTGGTGGTAAGCACGTTCACCTTTCAGCGCTGGGGATTCAAGGTTTGAACCCCAATCTGGGTGGAGTTTCCATATTCTATCTGGGTCCGTCTGGGTTTTTTCTGTGTTCTCCGGATTCCTCCCATGGATTTAAGGTAAAATGAATGCCCCAAATAGTGTGTTTATGTGTGTGTCTAAGTATGCCCAGAAATAGGTTGGCACCCCATACTGGGTCTATCTGCCCAGTGCCCGAAACACCCCGTGCAACCCTTGTGGAGGATTAAGTGGAAGATTATGAATGAATGACAATAACAATATGTTCCATTTATATACCACCTTTCTTAGTACCCAAGGATGCTTATGAATGTCTTCATTAATGTGTTACAAATGTAATAGAGGTTATAATAGAGAAATAAGAGACTTAGAAAAATAATGAATTAATATATTCTATCATGATATGCTCAAGGGCAGCACGGTGGCTTAGTGGTTAGCACATTCGCCTCTCAGCACTAGGGATTCCCGGTTCGAATCCCCATCTGGGTGGAGTTTCCATGTTCTCCCCGTGTCCATGTGGGTTTCCTCCGGGTTCTCCGGTTTCCTCCCACAGTCCAAAAACATGGATCAAGTCAATTGAGTTCACCAAATTGCCCCATATAGAGTGTGTTTGTGTGCGTGTCTGTGAGTGTGTGCCCAGCGATAGACTGGCGCCCTGTCCTGGGTGTCCCAGTGCCCGAAACGTTCTCCCCTGGATGGGCATGGGGAACCCCAACGCGACCCTAATATAGGATAAAGCGGAAGATAATGAATGAATGAAATGCTCATATTATTATTATTAACATACAATATTGTACAGATTAAAAAAAACTTGTGTAGTGAAGAGAAAATTAAAAGTCAACCAATCAATTTTAGTTGTTGCAAATTTTAATTGTATTTATTAGATTTTAAAATACTATTTACCCCACATTATTTATATAATTGTATTTTTACAACAATGATCATAACATAAAAAAATAATAATACAATTAAAAACTAGACAAATCTGTTAGTCTTGCCATTAAAACGATGTTAACCTAAACACAAGAAAAGGCCACATTCCCACTGACAGCAATTTAAGTCATAATTCAGGCTAACATAACATTGTATGCCACTAACATTAGCTAACCCAAATGTTCCAGCAGTAAAAGCTGGTTATATCCACATTGTGCTGAGGTCATCCTCAGAGGCAACACAAGCGGGGTAAAGTCTTGCCACCCTCACGCCTTGCCTGACCCTCTCACCCCTCCTGTCTCTTTGCAGCTGTAAAACCATGGTGAAGCATCATTAGCATGGAAACAAGATGTTACCTTTGTAGACAACCTGGGGAACCAATTAGACATGAAACGGGCCTGATCTTAAATGAGGCCCATGTGCGCTGCCATCTCTAACATATGAGGTGACCTTGCAGCAAATATGCTAAAGTGAAGCTGAAGTGTGAAAATGTTTAGGGTTCACACAACAAAAGCTCCAACATACTTTAGCAACAAGCTTTTGCCCCTCTTTACTTCCACAGCCTCAGTACTTCATGTGAATCTTACATCGTGTCATTTTTGACTTTACTGCCCTTTAAATTTTACCACTAGTGCAACTATATCATGAGCCATAAGTCCAACTTTTTATAAATTTTTATTTAATTTCAGACACCATCAGCTCTACAGAATGTAATCAGTACATTTTGACTCTTGTCTTTATGATGATTAATAGATTATTAATAAGAAATAGATACAGCAGTTATGTCAGTCAAGCACACATATCTCAGTGGCTAAGAAACAGTGCCATTGGAGCATATACTGAATGAGGACTTAATTTTCCCTGCTGAAATAAGTTTACAAAGAAAGATTACTCACCTTAATATAGCATTTATCTTCCTAAAATTTCTAATTTCACTTACATCAAAGTTACATTCAAATTGCCTATGCCGGGGATACCAATGTAACCCAAACATTTCAGATGTTGCACACCATCACTGAAATCAGTCCTTTTTTGTTTAGAATTATCTGTAAAAAAAAATGCTGAAATATGAACTTACCACATGCTATTTCAGGCTTAGGCTTGAGCTCATTGGATTCTGTAGTCTTTTTATTTATTTATTTATTTTATTGGATTCTGCCTAGAAAAGTCAAACTTTAGGTTATATTTTTTGATGCAGGGCGGCACGGTGGCTTAGTGGTTAGCCTCTCAGCGCTGGTAATTCCCGGTTTGAATCCCAATCTGGGTGGAGTTTCCATGTTCTCTCTCTGTCCACATGGGTTTTCTCTGGGTTCTCTGGTTTCCTCCCACAGTCTAAAACCATGGATCAAGGTAAAATGAATGCTCCAAGTTTGTGTGTGTGAGTGTGTGCCCAGCGATAGATTGGTGCCCTGTCCTGGGTGTATCTGCGCAGTGCCCGAAACGTTCTCCCCTGGATGGGCATGGGGAACCCCCCCCACTGCTATAAGGGGAAGTGGTTTTCAGGAGTATGCCTAAACCCATATTGCCATATTTATTATTGCTCTCTTAGAGCTAAAATGCCACACACATTAAACAATTGTTTCTGGCCCTGTCCTACACATATCCTTTTACAATGCTATGTACAGTACCTATTAAGAAATGTTTTCTTAAATGTTTCGAAGCATCCTTAGGTCATATGTCTTCTAGCAGGACAATGACCCCAAACATACTTTAAAAAGCATTCAGATATTCATGGAAATAAAGCGCTGGAGACTTCTGAAGTGGCAGCAGTTTGACATTTTAATTTAGCATTAGATCTTAAATTACTGTTGAGAGAAGGCACCCTTCAAATATTAGAAACCTGAATCAGTTTGCAAAAGAAGATTGAAAGTTTCCAATTGTGAGGCGTACAAAGCTTGTTGATGGTTATACTGATTAAATTTTTTCCCCAAATGGTCTGCATCCAAGTTAAGGGGGCCAATAATTTTATCCTGCCCATTGTATGAGTTTTTTTTCTCTGTTGTGTTTGTGTTGTTCCAATACACACAAATTCAATAATTGTGTCATTTTTAGGAGAAATACTTAATTTCTGGAAAACAAAATAAATCAAGGGTGCCAACATTTTTGGCGCTGATTATATTTAACTCATCATATATTAGTGTGAGCATGGCTACCCCAGCATCTTTAAATGAGTGAACTTGTAACTGGATTTATTACTATGTTGTTGTGTTAATTTATAATATATACTTTATTTTGCTGAAATAAATTAAATGATATAAATTACATTTACATTTAATAATTAAGCAGACTCTTTTATCCAAAGTGACTTACATATGAGCAACTTACAAATATATATATATATATATATATATATATATATATATATATATATATATATATATATACACACACACACACACACACACACACGTTTATTGAAATAAAATTAGACATTAGACTTGCAAATACACAACTTCTGTATTAAAACACAGCATGGTTTGTAGTAAAAGTGCTCTTGTAATTGATAGATCCATGAACATCCACTTTTAATGTGAGGCAAACTGCAAATACAACAGCAAATAACAAGCTGCTAATTGCTAGAGAGTACTGAAGAGCACTTATCTTCAGGCCACACTCAGTAACTGATTAGCTAGGATATGAGGTGGGTTCTATTAAGACAGATCAAGTGACATGCTTAACCTACCACCTCCAGAGGCCAGTTAAATGTCCCATCATGGTCCATGGTCAAAATTGAAAGTTGAATCATCACAGTATTATAAAATGCCACTCAGTTTTAGCAGTTAAACGTTAAAATACACATTGTTTATTACTTACTTATTTTAATCTGTTCATATTAATCCATGTCATATACCTTGTATTTTCTACAGTAGTATTAATATACACCTCACCATAGCTAATGATTGTTAAAAGGATATTAGCATATGGTTCCAAAACGCCTAATTTGGTAAACCTGTGCTATTTAGGACGATGGCTGAACTGCCTGGAATGCTTTTAAAAATATTCTGTTGGACAGGGTTAATGCAAGACATGAAGAGGGGTGAGGGACAACAGAGCATTCCACAGGCATTCTCTCTCTCTCTTGCTCTCTCGGTCCCTCTCTCTCTCATCTCACCCTTCATACGTCAATCAGTCTTGTTATCTCTGTACTCTCACCCCTCTGCCCGCCTGTCTTCCAGTTCTAGGCTGTCGATGTGTTAATCACCCTGCTCTGCTGACAGAGGGAGCCAGATATTTTAACGTTCTGATAACCCTTTACTGGACCTCATTGCCCTTCTCTCCCTTTCTCTCTAATGCTTGTGTCACCCTTCTGCCCTTGCCACCATTCAAGCAGCTTAAAGCCCCCTTATCAAACCTGCCAGAAATAGATTTCAGTTTCAATTAGAAATGGCTAACTAGAGGTTGCATCACACCAAGCATACAGAAGCTTTCAAATAAATCTAATTAAAGTCTTTTTAAAAAAGGCCATATTACAATTATTCAATGCAATGCAGTGATTTACTTAGTGTAGTTTACAGAATTCCACCACTGCAGTAAGCTTGATTAATCACTGACATTCTATTGACAAGTAATATCCCTTTGCCTTACAAATGGACATACTATAGGGCAGTTTTGATGAATTGACAATAGGAAAATGGAAGAGTGACGGGTGTGGTCATTGAAATAAGGCCTGTTTTGGCGAGCAGTTGATACATTTGATACGGAACTCACTACATCCCTGACATGAACTGTCAGTGTGCTAGCAGGGGAGACTTATCAATCACTACCCTTCTATCTTCCTGCCTGTCTCCCGGAGCCTGGGGATGCCCTGTTTGTGTTCAACGAGCTCTGTAAAACTGAAGGCTGCAGTGTTACAGCAACCCCCCACCCACCACTTTAGTCAGGCAGGGGACAGCAACTATAGTCTCAGTGCTATCATGTTTGTGGATGTAACTTTCACACCATCCATATGAGGCAAGTGTAAGTGCAAGAGCTCAGCATCAGGTGATGGCTGCTCAGGCAGAATAAAACAAAAGCTTGGTGTTAACAGTAACACGATATTTTTTGTTTAATTCCTTGTCCACTTTAATTACGTTTGACAGTTATTGAAAGGCTACAGCGAATCAGTGTGGCCAAGAGGTGGAAGAAGAGCAGAGAGATTACTGTCAACCACTGCTTGAATGATGTGCCAGTCCAGTCCCACAGCTGTGACCCAAAGTGGTAGGTGGCTTTGCAAAAGCTTTGAGAACACAGAGACAACCCACTGGCAATTGTTTAACACCAGCAGAATGAATATGTAAAGTGCAGCTAGCTCATAAATACAACATGAAAAGGCCCCTGCTGGGTATAAAGACATGTTATTAGGCTTACTTTGAAAAAGTCAACTGGGAGTATTACAATGAGTGTGCTGTAGTCAACGGGGATGTCTCTCTTTGAGACACAATATGTGTACATCATTAAATTAAAGAAAGAAAAACAGTGATTACAAAATGATTTTGTGCAAGTCAAAAGTGTTGTTGAATAGGAACCAAAGTTTGGGCACACAAAAATACCAATAAAGCATAGGTGTGTAAAACCAGGGATTTTATCAAAGCAATGGAATGATGGGAGAACGGGCATGGAATGTGGTTAATTCTGGAACAGACCACTACAGGATTGATAAAATGACCCTGGTATGAAGCAATGAATACAGACAGTGAAGAGCATAAAGGTAACTTCAAGGAGAGTAATGCAAATCAGGACTTCAGAATGGCAGCCAGCAGTAACGCTTGCAAAAAAAAATTCAAATAAAAATTTAATTATCTCACACAGAAGCAGAGGAGACCTGGAGTATATAAAGCTGGGTAATTAGTCAGGTAATTGCCATCAGGTGAGGTGAATCAGGGCCCATGCTATCAGCTGGCTGCAGCAGTAGGCTCTTAAAGAGACAGTGGAGACTCTTAACAACAAGTAATTCAATGAAAATGGTTCTTTTATTCAGAAGTAACAAGTTATAAGACCATGTATTAGATTATATACCACACAATATTACTGTAATATTTCATGTGCTTCATTTTCTGAATTAAAGCATGTTACATCACAATTTTTTCTCCTTGGATGTGACCGTAAGTACAGTTTTGACAAACTGACAGAATTGTCTGACAAGTAACAAATTTACGAACACAAATGTCATAAGATAAACAGTGTTTACCAAAATGTCTATTACCCTCAGCCCAACGAAATCTTACTGATGATTTGACATAATAATGATTTGAAAATATTTCAAAACTTATTCTTAGCCCACCAGTTAGTTACACTCACTGCATGCAGATCTTTCATTGCTTATATATTTATCTCTTTGCTTTTTAAAAAATTACAACATTTTACTGTAACAACTTTTGCAAATACTAAATACTGGCATAATTCTTCATTATATATATATATATATATATATATATATATATATATATATATATATATATATATATATATATATATATATATATATATATATGTATGTATATATATATATAGTTTTTAAATTTTATTTAACTTAATTGAAACCCTTTATTTAATATGCATTTACATTTTACATGGCACATATATTGTTATATGTTAAAGTAATTAAATACATAGTAACTAAGAAGTGCAGTGTGGAGACAGTTGTTGCCTGTGAGATTGTGAGATTAACTTTTTTCAATGAGAAAACCTAAAAATAAATTTTTTCGCTGGGGGTGATGAAACTTTTGCAATAGATTAGATTGCAACTTTTATTTTTAAGTAAAATCAATTTAAATGGCTTCATGTTCAGCTGACTAAATGGTCAAATTGTCTCTTAGCTTTTTTTCAACCATTATCTTTAAAGTACAACAACCAATCACAACATCATATCATTTAACACCATCTCTGTGCGTCTGTTTCAGCTTAGATGTCTATATGTTACAAACCTAACCTATACGTTTAAACCCCTTTTTCTTGGGGGAGGAGCAGTTTCTAAAATGCAATAAAACAACTAAAATCTTTTTTGAAAGCTAAAGGGAAAAAGAAAAGATTGTTGGACATAGCGATCATATCATTCTTTTTTATCATACTTTTAAAATGTTTGAAAATTGGTAATACTACTAATGTTGAAGTTTAGAAAGTGGATTTTTTTTTACTATTTTGCTGTTTACTACCCCATAATCTATAATACATTATTAATAAGAGACAGACCTTGCTAGCAGTCAAGTCATGCACTTTATTTCTATGTAGCCATTTTTATAACACAAACTAGCCATTATATAAAGTCTGACTTGCCAAAATATCAGTGTAAACTTTAGCATAATAAAATCACAAGGATGCAGTTTACATATTGCTGACTTTTCAAAATATTTGATAATGTAGGTTCCTTTTATTAATGAAGATGTGAACTGTGTTAAATGACAATATGTTTCTAACACTACCACCTGCGGGTATTCAACTTTTTCTGCCCTTGGCATTAACAAACCCTGATGTTCTCTGACTTATTTTTTCATGATAATCATGATCATTGGATGATAAGAGATCTACTGAGTAATACTGAATTGACTACCTTTAAACTCTCACTGTGTTTAGCACAATATGAAGAACAATAACCCATGTCAACTACAAAAATGTGGAACTTTGTTGGATTCTTGTCTTATTCTTACACTGTATCTCCTGATGACATGACATGCTACCAGTTAATTGTTGAAAACCTTTAGAACAGTGAAACTGTAACTTTTAACTATTATTATAAACGCCTCTTTCCTAATTTTAGGTATGTTGTGGGCATCAGTTTCTAAATATTGTTCATATCAAAATAAGAAAATTTAATATTTCCTTTGTACTTTTGGATGCTAAATAAAACAGATTTTGTTTTAAAATCTTAAGTATCTAAAAATTCTCTGGAAATAGAGCTTGTTCTAAACAGAATAGCATACAGAAAGTGGGGCCATTTCAACGAGATGACCCAGACCACTAAGGTTAAAGTACTTCAAGAACATTTAATAACTCCTGGCTAGTTACAACCTTTTATTTCTTTCACTTTAAAGAGCTTGTAAATTGCCACCTGAAGAGTAAAAGAAATGCTGTGTCTGACTGAAAAAGAGCCATGCTCACTCTCACTACTACAGAGCACAATGCAAACTGGGAAATTGTGCTTATTGTTATTCGTAGAGGGCAGACATTCAGTATGCTCTTTTTAGTGGGTGCACTCCAGCATTACAGGTAGTTGCGAACTATCACCACTCGTTGAAATTTCAGCCCACTACACAAAAAGAATGGAAATACAATGACTTCAAATAGGTTTCTAGGTAAACTCCCTTTAGAGCGGTATAAAAGAAAAAGACAGGTCTCAGACATACATACCTTGCGTATTCTAACTGTGTATTGGCTTATTGCTCTGTTGTAAATTAAGACGTAAAATGTCTCCTAAAATTTGTAAATGAATAGAGGTTTGATGTCTTGTTTTTTTCATGACCCCTGCTTTGGTTCAATTTCTGAGGCCTCACATTTTTGGATTAACTGCTCACAACAGAAAAAGGATAACTGTTCCCCAAAATTTGACATGTTTCTTTGGCTTGTAGTACAATTAAATTGCTAAGCGCATTGTTGTTGGAATTCTGAGGTGGTGATGTTTTATTATAAAGATGCATTATCACAGACACATAGGTGTCTGTTCAGTTTTACAAGCTTACTGGGGATTACTGAGCTAATGAAGCACAAGTTTTCTTTTTCATTAAGTTATACTTCCTTATATATAACTTCCTTTGTGTTAACCTGGCACGTTTTGTGCTAATTGCTAGCTACTCCTCTGTGACTATTTTTTCTTGGCATTTCATTATTATCATAAATATGGCCTGAGCTCCCTCTAGTGTCCATGTGAATATGACACAGTTTTTTTTTTAAAGGGGACTGCTGTGTGGTTTTCTGGTCTTTCTAATTCAGTGATTATAGACATGAAACAGCTTATATCTTGTCTAAGCAGGAGATTATAAGTTGGTCCTTATGATTGGCATCAATGTTTTATTTTTATTAATATCCATTAATACATGTTCTGGTACACAAAACAACCACTTCCAAGGTGAACATGAGCAGCTAGTTTAGAAAGGCATTGTGTACTCTGTTTTTATTTTTATAAAATATTGTCAATTCGTTAAACAAAGAACCAAACAATACAATTCCTTGTATTCCTTGTAAAACACAAGTTGAAGTACCAACACAGCAGTAGGAAAATCCCCTAATACAGGTAATAATCTGTCATAGCCGGAAAGTGTAGTTAGAAAGTGGTATTTTTTTGGATTTTGGTTAAATATTACCAAATACTTAAAAAGTCTTTGAAAATGTTTTTAAATAAAATCAAGTGTGTCCACAACACACTCAAAAAAAGTTGGGACTGAGACAAAATAAAAGTAACATACACCAAAGGCTATGGAAAATGGGCCATGGTTCAGCACTTTGTGCTAAGCTTCATGAAACACAATGAATTTAAATACAAAGTTTCTCAGCTTAAGTTAGCAAAGTTAGATTTTTACTATCTACAGTTCATAAAATTAAAAAAGTAGTCAGAAATAATCATGGCATATGAAAACCTAGAAAGTAAACTACTGTAAAGAAGTAACTACTGTAAAGAAAACTGTCAGGCTGCCATGGTACATATAACCACTTGGATCCACATAGAAAACTTAATACGAACTGCTGCAACAAGAAATGCAACCTGAAACAATGTTGTAAAGCTGATACAGAAATGTACAGAAATGTGTCTAACAAAAAGTGCAAAAAACAGCATCTGTGATGGTGTGGGGGAGACTCAGTGGCAATAATATCTACAACACTATATGAACAAAAGTATTGAGAAACACCTCTAGAACTTATACAAAATACAAAAACAAAATACTTTTTTTTCTCGTCTATAGTGGAATTGTAAGCAGCAGACATCTAAAACATAACGTAACTAACAATACTTTTTGAGAGTTTAGAAGACCGTAGAAACTAAAAGGTTGAAAACCAATGGTTTAATAACAAGGTGTTGTATTTTTACAACTAACCACTAAGGCTTGTAAGTAAATCTAAAAATAATATAAAATGTCCCTCTAAACCAGAGTAAAGTACCTTAAAATTAAAGTATAATATTAATAATAATAATAATAATAATATAAAAGTATAGTATAAAAATAATAAAATCTATAGCATTTGTACCAAAATATTCTTGAGTAAATGTACTTAGTACCACACCACATTAAACCTTATACATTTTAATGCATGCATATATATATATATATATATAATATTACAAATATTATTGCTAAAAAAGAAAAATGGCATTAAGTCTTTTACATGTGTTTTGGCTGTAAACTTTAATCATTCATTCAAGAGAGGCTTTTTTTCTTGCCACTCATATAAAGCTAAGCTTTGTAAAATGCTTTGAGAGATTTTCTCACATCAGTGCATATGGCTGGATGTCAGTTCCTAAGCATTAACACTTGCTCTATGTTAGTTTTAGCTTGTTTAATAATGATCAATGTTTTAGATTTTTTTGTAATGTCTGAAGTTTTAAAGTATTTTATTATTAATAATTACTTCATTGTTTTATTATTACTTATAACCACACCATTATAAATACTTATCTTAAATTTTGTATAAGACTTATTTCGATAGCTTCCTGATTTTCTAAATGTCTGTCTAAATGTTTTTTTCTGTGTAAATAATTTTCCTACGTTAATTATTTCCCTAGGTGTCAATATTATAAATAGTAGATACACTCATGACCCATACATTTGATTAATTTTATTTTAAATTGGGATTTTGGGAATAAACAAATATAGGAAAAGTTTAGGAAGGGTTGATCAGGAAGATTTATTGCTGTTGTTTATGGAGATCTTGCAAAAGGTGTTTTATGAACACAGTACATGAAAGACTGGTAACAGGGCAAACAGGTTTAGATGCTTATCTAAACATGTAAATAACATTAAAAGAACCTGTTTGAATTCATGTTCACTTCAAACACATAGAACAATCTGGAACCAAGTCTCCGAAACCAGACATGAGTGCTTATTGAAAATGATTATTCTTTATCCTTTCAATTAAACCAGACACAAATGGATATTATGTTTAAATTGATAGTAATGAATGTAAACCAATGACTGGACTTAGTGAAACTGCTGGCAACATCAGTGGGACTGTTCAAATGGGTCTAAAAATCTACATAGGTTGGGGAATACAAAAATAAAATACTTCGACAATAGGTTTACCAATTTAACAACTAACTAGCATGGATGTGCTACATTTGCCAGCAATCTACTGCTGTGCAAACAAAAGGAATGACCACTGGTTGACTCTAAAAATGCAAAAGAGTAAGATGTAAAGGACCACAAGGGAAAAGGTAGGAATGCACTACAGATAACAGAAGAAGCAATAACCCTTTGGCTGTTCAAGCATCATAAAAGTTTAGAATTTAAGGGTATTCATTTTATTATTTATAGTTCATCTTATACTACAGATATCACAAAAACATCAAACTGTTACAGTGACTAAAGTTTTAACTGTATATTTTAATGCAAATCAGAAACAGATAGGCTTGAGTAATCCAGTAAATAGTTTTTAAAATTCCAGCAAAATTTGGATATGTTAATGATTTGTAAATATTTCACTTGAATTTTATTTGTGAATTTTGCAGTTATAAGTGTGTTTGCCTCTGATTATTCACATTCGATGCCTCGAGCTGACTTGCATCAGCCAATTTTTATTAGCATTAAGCATTAACTTTTCCACTATCATATGATAACTTGAAAACAATAGATTCTTTTGCTTTATGATTATTATTACATCTTGGATTACTTGCAAAATAAGTAATAAATAAATGTTTGTCTATAAAAACAGATTTTAGAGCAAATGCCAGACAATAACAAGGAGACTTAATTAGGCCTACAGTAAATTAAATTAAAATTCCCCAATATTTTTCCAGCACTAAATGCAGCATGTAATATATGGAGTGGAAATTAAACTGTAATTCAGATGAACCATCCATATACACTATTATTCACTTTTTAGGCATTTTATCTGTTTACACAGATTTGCTGATCTTTAACTTTCACCCTGTACTGCGTATTGAACTTTACACACTGCACATACTTATTTTTCTTTCCATTTTATTAAATATATTTTATTTGCAACACAAAGAACAGGTTATTTGTCTTGTACAGCCATTTTCAAACAGCTTTGTCGCACAAAAATTTGTTATCAAAGGTTCTTATCTCATTATTTTCCACTTAATTCTATACTGAGGACTAGGGTCATGGGGGTTCCCATATACCCACATGGGAGAACATTTTGGGCACTGAGCACACTCACTCCCACAGACACACACATTTTAATGGGCAATTTCACCTTGAATCTGTATTTTTGGACTGTAGGAGGAAAACAAAGAACCCGGAGGAAACCTATGCAAATACAGGAGAACATGTAAACTAAACCCAGATTAGGTTTCAAATCTGGTTACCCAGCGCTGAGAGGCGAACATGCTGCCTATTATCAGAGGTCACTCCTCCAAATACTTAAAGTTTAAGGATAAAATACATACATACTGCAATTTTCCCCGGGGATTAATAAAGTATTCTAATTCTGATTTTGATTCATTTTTAACTACACTTGCTAAAAATGACTAATTTAGCAGACATCTGCAACAGCTTTTAAAGAATGTATTGCTTTAGTTATTTAGTAATAATTAATTTTAATTGTTGTAGTTTGCTGGTTAGTCACAAGCAATTGTATCAGTTTATTTGATAAGTAAACAATATATAAACAAAAATAAGTGATATCATCCATCCAATATCTTCTGCTTTATTCTCTACTAGGGTCAGGGGTCCCCATGCCCATCCAGAGAGACGTCTCAGGACAATCTATCACTTGTTTTTGGACTGTGGGAGGAAACCCACACAGACACGAGAACATCAACTCCATCCACATTAGGATTTGAACCGAGAAACCCTAGAACTGAGAGATGAACGTGCTAACCACTAAGCCACCATGCCCAAGTGTGATATTAAAAAGAATATTACATAAAGGAAATAGAAACATGTTATAATTACATTAAAGCTTAAGTTGAATGAAAATCTAACAAACTTTTTTTATTAAATAGATGCAAAATATATGAATAGTTTTAAAGATGGAAAAAAACAACATTAAAAAATAATTATTCAAATACATTGAATTAATTCAATATTATTTTATAGAAGCAGATCCTAGTTTTAGCATGTTGCTGTCATTGACAACAGACTCTAGATGGCACACTATACACTTTAATGTGCCACTTTTAGTGTGACATTGTACCTCAGATTACACCAATACATTGAAAATTTGCATGCGTTTGTCTTGCCATGTGATGTAGCTGTTATGATTTAAGATAGTTATGTTTACTGCTACATATAAAATATAATTTATTAAATGCAATGTAAAAAATGTTCACACATGGTTGCACACACAATCTTTGTTCACATCTATAAATACCCTCTCCTCAGTGATGGCTGTCAGGGCCTGTAACCTTGGTTTCTCCACTAGCACACTGATTTATAGCGAGGCCAGATTGGACTGACCTTGCACTTGGTCTTAAGCAGTATAAGTAATGGTGGGTCATCAGCAGCAAAACTGGCAACCATCCTAGTGGTGTGCTGGCGATGCCTTTGTCTGTGTCTTAGTTTTCTCACCTTCAGCCTGGATGTGCCGAATGGACAAGACTAACTGAGCACTTTGAGCTATTGTACCGAACTGTCTGTGTAAAAGCTAAACTGCAGCGGGGATCAAGCAGCGGTCAGCGATAGCTAGCTTTAATTTCATGCCTAATTTCTCCCTGTGCTCAAAGAATTGATCTTCTTCCACTGTCTCTCTAACCCCGGCCTGGCTGTGGGGAACCCACGCCGGACAGGGCGTAATGGAGGCCAGCCTCCAGCCATCCATCACCCACCTCCCTAGCCCTGGATTCATGGCTTTGCACTGAACAGGCCCACTCTTTTGAAAACTCTGCCATACAATGAGCTTATTTGATCTTCATAAACTCAATAGTTGAGATTTATCAAACAAGCTCTCACTCCTAAGCTAAATTTATTCTTATTGCTTAATATAGGCAATGATTGCTTTCCCATAGTTTATAGTTTGGTGAGGCTGTAAGACACCCATACTCACAAAATACAGTAACATACTCAGAAGACTGCATCTTACAAGTATCTCAACGGCTGTCTGGCGTGATACAGCTCCTCTGTGTAATCAAGGGTCAAACCCCAGTCTACAAAGTAATGACTAACCCTCTAACCAATAAGCCCTCACCAATGCCCACAGTCGTGAATTAAGGTAAATCGTTCATCCATTCATTCATTATCTTTCACTTAATTCTCTACTAGGGCTGCGGTGGGGTTCTCTATGCCCATTCAGAGGAAAACGTTTGCCCAATCCATCGCTGGGCACACACTCACACACACACACACACACACTATATGGGTCAATTCAGAGCAGTCAATTTACCTTGAATACATGTCTTTGGACTGTGGGAGGAAACCGGAGAACCCGAAGGAAACCCATACAGACACAGGGAGAACATAAAAACTGATTGGGTTTTGAACCTGGATCCCCAGCACTGAAAGGTGAACATGCTAACCATTAAGTCACCGTGACGCCCGAAATAAGGACGCTTTATGTGTTTAAAATCAAATGCCAAACCCATTCAGATGTTTTTGTGCTGCATGTAGAATACATGGTTCATTTTAAATGCCTGTAATGTATAATTACTGTACACTAATATGCAGAATTACTATTAGTGACTGCAAAGTCTAAAAAAGTTAAACTGACCTTAAGTTAATAAGTTATAAAGCTTGTAGATTTATGTCTATTTCTGTTTTTATCTGGTTACCTAACTACTTTAAAGGAATAACAAAAATAGTGTCTCGTTGCACGTCTGCCTCTTAACGTTGGGGATCCAGGTTTGAATCCCAATCTGGGTAGTTTCCAAGATCTCCCTGTATTCATGGGTTTTCTTAGGGTTCTCCGGTTTCCTCACACAGTCCAAAGTGTGTGCATTTATTCAAAAGCTAATCTTGCATTGTTTTTTGTTTAGTAAGCTATAAACTTTTTTTATAGAAAGCTATAAAAATCATATAATTTTCCATATTATTTGAAGTCACTGGATGCTTTTGAATCAGGGATTTGTATTTAAAATAGTTTTAAGGTTGCTTTAGTGAAAATTTTGCTTTATTTTTTTACACCTATCAGCAGAAAAGCATGTAAAAAGCATATGAACCCCTCAGTATCATCAGTGCGAGTAACAGAGAGAGCACATAATAGCGCAAGTCAATTTGCCTTGAGTTCCACAGGAGTCTGGATCTGATTTAATTTGGTTTAATCTGTGTAATCTGATTGACTCACTATTAAAAGACACTTGAACCCCATTACTAGAGTTGTGCCTCTAGTTTAGCACAGGAAATCAGAGATTCACTTTTAATCAGCAGTGCTTTTAGATAATATGTTTGGCTTCGACAATGACTTAATTTAAATTTCGACACCATTGGGACACCTGATGTTTTCCACATCAACATTGCTCTTGTTGCAAAGAGGTTGAGTTGACGTTAGGCCAAAGGTAGATTCACATGGTTATTTTATTCTCCAGAACAACGCGTTAGAGGTAGAATTAACTGCACTTATAGCTTTGGAAAAGATAGGCGGAAAAAACGCCTTTGAGGCTGACATTGTCATCTACCATCTACGTCTACTATTTAATCTTTAAATGTCCTTCAGGAGTATAACAAGCTTGCGCTAATAATGAAATCATTGGGTGACACGCAGACATTGACAAGGGATGACATACTCAGAGAACACTGCCGACATGCAGTCAATCCTTATTTACTTAATTGCATGGCAAGTGGGTCACGTGGAGCTATTTGTCTCTCTGTCTGTCCCACTGTTTGTCAGGATGTTTCATCACTGCCTGGGTTTGCAGCCTCTCTCCCATCTGTGTCCGTGTGCATGTGTGAGCTGGCAGAGAAGCAGAGCTCCTCACTGCTGGCACAAGCTGCATCGCCGCCATCCGGCTATAAATTCTGAAATAATGCAACTCACAGAAATATGCTCCACACTGCCACTGCAAGAGACAGGGAGGGATGAGAGAGGGCAAGGGAATGAGAGAGGAGGAGGAGATGGAGTGGATGAGAGAGAGGAAAAAACAGAGTAAGAGCGAAAGTGCCTTTGGCTTCACTGATCCAATTAGTAGAGCTTGTACAGACTCTTTTTCTCTCTCTATCTCGATCACTCTCTCACCCTCTCTCTTTTACTCTTTCTCTCCCCTTTCTCCTCATCTTAATTGGAAGCCGAAGAGACCAGTCGAAATCGCATTAACAGAGGTCCTGACAGAGAGGACCATCAATCTTTTTTTATTACGGTGTAATGGGGGTTCTTGGGAGCCGCGATTCGATTTGTCACCGGCCTCGTTCGCTGATAACAGGCATTTGTCATCACTTTCCCCCTGCGTTAATGTTATCATCCCAGCCCTGACAGCTGCCTCCATCCAGGGAGTGCCAGCGACATAGCACATCCGTCAACATAATATTTCCACGGCCAAGGGGACTGCTACAGCAATAAGCCACATTAAAGCACTTATGAGGAGAAAATCTGTTGTCATTAATTAAAATGTTAGAGGGAGCAGCGGGTCTGCTTTGTGAGGGTACTGCGTCTGTTTGTGTGCGTATGTGTGTGTGTGTTTTTTTTATGAGATTGGAGAGATGTGACAACTGGTACATAAATTTGTCCTACTTGTCCTTTAAAACACTGTGAAGTGTCTTTATGTAAACTGCACGACCTTACACCTCACAGTTTTAGACTATTACAACTGTAAGGAACAGAAATAAATACCATAATGCTGATAACATTAATATAGTAAATACTTGCAGTATATACACTAAAACTATGGCCTGTGGTTTTGGAACTGCAGCGTTTTTTTTTTCCACTCCAACCACAGGGGGGCAGTGATGAGACCATAGCGACGAGTAGAGCAGAGACTGGAGATTCCATTGCTGCTAATTAGACCAACATCCTCTGCTTTTGCTGACCTACAGGACGACAGTCCTTCCATCAGGGGAAGCAATTCAGAGTGAAATATTAGCTGCTGTATTTAGTGCTGAACAAGGCACTAAGAAAGAGCAGAATCTTTAGCAAGCTGTCAGCTGGGGGAATCACCGACAGACTTGCAAATCCATAATTGTATTTAAGTGCTTGGCTGCTACCTTTTGGTAGCTTGCTTACATTTGAATTTAACTGTAGAATGAATATAATAGAACTAAAGATACAGACTGTACATGTTTTGTTTTCAGACTTAATGAATTTTGTGCTCAAAGACAATGAATTAGCTGGATAGGAAATATAACCAGAGGAGGCAGAAGTACTGAAGTCCCTTACTTAAGGAACAGCACTAGAATATTGTAAAATAATCAGAATAAAAAAATAATAATAATAAAAATTAAAGTATGATTATTATTATTAAATTTTTTTTTTACTTAAGTAGAATTATAAAAGTGTACTTGAAGTAAAAAAGTAAAAGTATTCATTTAAAAAATCACTTCTAAATACAGCTTTACTTACATTTTTTGCATTATCTTTTTGCAAAAGGTGCTATCAACATAAAACATGCAAAAAAACTGCTTTAGTTTAGTTTTAGTTTTAGTTTAATATTCAAAAGAATAATCCTATCCAAAACCATGCGATTATCAGACATATCTGTATATTAATAGGCCCTGATATTTTAATTAAATGTTCTGATGTGCAAAACATTTAACCAAAGCAGTGGTTGAATAATGTGGTTGTCAATTTACTGATTATTAATACTGAACAATATTCTACATGTTAGGGCATGACGTCATCAGTCTCTCAGTATAATGCTTTACAGTAGAGAACACTACTTCTCTTCCATGTTCTCCCCGTGTCCGCGTGGGTTTTCTCCGGGTTCTCCGTTTTCCTTCCACAGTCCAAAAACATGGGTCAAGGTCAATTGAATTCTCCGAATTGCCCCATGTCGAGTGTGTTTGTGTGTGTGTGTGGTTGTCTGTGTGAGTGAGTGTGCCCAGTGATAGATTGGTGCCCTGTCCTGGGTGTATCTGCCCAACGACCCTCTGTTCTCCCCTGGCTGGGCATTGGGAAACCCCCGCGACCCTAGTAGAGGATAAAGCGGTAAATAAAGGATGTATGGAACCTTTTGGAACACGTGGGTCAACTCATCCACACACCACATGCATTGTTGGGAAGTATTTTGGCTTCTATGATTCTGTCAAAAATTTCCTTTACCTGAGTCCTGGTAATATACAGTATATGATAACATTCATGTCTTATCGTTTGTGGATTTTCGGATAATAAACAATGCTGTTTTGTAGCAATTTAGGCAGCATGGTGGTGCAGCAGTTAGTTACGTACTACAAGAAGGTCCTGGATTCCCGGAGGAGTGAACACAGGTTCTTGCCTTACTGTGCCTGCGTTGGTTTTTTCCACACCTAAAGTTATGAATCTAGGGAAGATAAAGACTCAAAATGATCCTAGTAAATCGAGTTGTATGTATCAGGGCACTCGTCAGCTCCTAAACTCACGGTTGTGTCAGGAAAAACATCTGATGTAACACTTTGCTAAGTCAAATATGTGGATCTTCTCCACAGTTGCTCACTCACACAGACACACTATAAAACACAGACTATATGGGACAATTGGGGTATTCAATTTATCTTGAATCCATGTTTTTAGGATTTTGGGAGGAAACCTGAGAACCTGGAGGAAATCCATGTGGACATGGATTTTCCACCCACACTGATAATTATTATGTACAATAATCAAGAACACCTTTAACATGACATGGTACAGTGTCATATTGGGTATTGGTCTTCATCTTACAACAATGAGGTTCTGGTTTTATTTCCTTGATTGGAAGGACATTAAGATTAAAATGATAATTTTATTAAATTAGGAGCTCATTCATCTCGCACAGCCTAAAACAGGATAGTAGTTTATCTAAGATGCTAAATTGCCTGTAGGTGGGAGTGTGTGTGTGTGTGTGTGTGTGTGAGAGAGAGAGAGAGAGAGAGAGAGAGAGAGCAAGAGAGAGAGAAAGAGAGAGAGAGAAACTTTCTTCGACTTCATCCAGCGAAATTACAATTTTGCTCTTTGAGCACTTGAACGTGCTCCAGCACCCTATGACTCTGATCAAGATAATAAGTCTTGAAAAAACACAAGCAAAAAAAAATGAAGACAGTTTAGCATTGTGTAGAAAGTCAAAAAAGACCTGAGTTATATTTGAGGTTTCTTCATAACCACAAAGAAACTTATAAAGTAACATAACCAGCTCTGGAGATAAAATTATGTGTTTTGAGGCAGCAAGAAAGACTAAATTCCCTCCTGACTAAGTATATTGACCTCCACAGCCTTTGTACATTTTCCTGTTGAAGTCACATTAGTTGAAAGACTGTGGTGCATTTTTCTGCAGAAAATGAACTCAAAGCGTCCAGAGGCTCACGGGGATTACATTTAACCAATGACCTTGTGTCCAGTGGACAAAGTCTGGTGGACTTCAAGTCAGATATAATGAAGTTTGCCATTTCTCTTTTCACATAGGGGAACAAGGACTTTCCTTTTATTTGTCTATGCAGGTATCCTTTGGGAAAATATGTACCCACAAAGAAGGAGCTCACTAAGCAACTTATTACAGTATGCGCATGGTTATTCACATGATAGACCCAAGAAATTATCTTTAGTTAGTAGTTATAATATGTTCTGGAAGGCCAGTACTTTCCAGTATTAACTGGACAGAGATCTGTTGGTCCTTATCTTAATGATACTGAAAACAGTGTGTCCTCAAATTCACTGTCGAAGTACATAGTGCTAGAGCATTATTCAGGTTACATTGTGTCTTACTGATCACTATGAATAAATATTCTTATTTATTGGCTAGTGTATCTATTTTAAAGTTTATGCAGTGATACAAGCTGAATGTTATAAACTAATAAACCTTCACAAGCTGAAAATTTAGTGTCAATGAGGAGCTTAAAATACTCAAAACTTAGAGGGCTGAAGAAAAATTAACTACAAATTTATTTCGTAATATCTTTCCCTTAATCCTTTGCTAAAGACTAGGGTCTCAGGGGGCTTACCCATGCCCATCCAGGGAAGATGTACCCTAGACGGGACTCCAAATCCATCCCTGGGCACACACTCACTTACACAGACTGTCACACCTCTCCTTATGTTGGCGATTCTAAACATTGCTTTTGAAGATCATGCCCAATCACCAGAATTCGAATCACCTGTCCTGTTTTCTTTTTTCTAATCAGCACTTTATTTTCCTCACTTTTTTAGTTTCTATTCCTGCCTCCTTACTTTGCATTGGTTTATTGTACTCACGTGTTATCTCTTCTACCTCTTAACCTGTGGCTCTTCCTTATCGGTTTCCTCCCATCAACGTGAGCAATTGGCTTCATTGTGGATACGCTGTCTCATTTTTGTTAATAAACAAATAAACAATTAAATAATTTACCTTGAATCTATGTGAAAAGAAACTGGAGAACACAGAAAAAACCCATGCAGACACGGAGAGTACATGGAAACTCTACCCAGATTAGGATTCAAACATGGATTCCAAGCACTGAGAGAAAAATGTGCTAACCACTAAGCCACTGTTCAGCCCTGTTCGTAATGTATTTTGCAGTTTGGTGGGTCCTAATATGTTTATTTATTCATTACAGATTTTTCTGCAAATGCCATATTGTTTTGAAAGGTCCAATGTTTGAATTCCCACACAAGCACAACTTGTTCTACTAAATGAGGTACTAAAGATCACCTTAGCCAAATATTATAGAGTGATATAGTGAAACAGAGACATTGTGGACAACTAAGATACAGAGCAGCAGAGGGTAAAGAATTATTTCCCCATGGTTTTATGCAAGTGATTTAATCGTATCTAGATGATTAGATGAAAAGCAGAGAAAATCTACCTCGGTATTTGTGGCACTCTACTGGGAAGAGTTTACTTACTATAATTCTTAACTAAAACAACAAATGCTTATTCAGCATGTAAACTTATCGTCCTGCTGATGTGAAAAGATGCTATGATTACGTTTATGTACAGGGAAGCTCTACAGGAGTGAGTTACATACTGTGTTACTGATCCTGAATGCCGTGTGGAAAGTAATTTTCCATGAGTTTCCCTGAAATAGACAATGCAAAATGGCTCTGTCTGTGTTTAACTGGTTTAAACACCAAGAACTCGTACAGAAAGCTATGAAAAATAGCTTTTCTCTTTAATTAAGTATAAAATTTACCTCCTAGGCAGGTTACTCAAAGAAGCTGCTGTGGGTCAGCAGTCAAGCTGCTAAGCAAAAATAAAAGCCACTACTTAGATTTGGCTCCCAAAGCTTTTATCAGCCTGCCCCCCATGGTTCCAACAAACAGCCTACCACAGATCAGATGAAAACTCTTTTAATTGCGATGTTTTAAAAATGTAATATTCTCAGTGCACATTATGTCAAATACAATTACATTAGAAAATAAACCTTCTAATGGGGATTTCTTCCTACAGTTATTGTATGCCTGTAACATTAAACGGCTGTTTAAATAAAATTAACTGAGGAGAATTAGAACATGCCACTGGGATAAATGTAAAAATCAGTAGTACAAACCCACAATCAAAATATTACTACAATATGGTGAAATTGAAAATATGTGTCTATAAACACAACAAATGGTAAAACTAGATATTAACTATTAGCATTTATGTAAACATGGTAAATATTAATAGTTTTTTGTACTTATTATTGCCAATACTTTAAAATACTGCATTGTATACAACTTAAAGGACTGTCTTTGTGCACAAAAAAGAAAAAATATATAATTTAAAATACATTATTTAACAAGAGTGTACAAGCTGTACATATTGCAAATGTGTATGTTTTTAATGACGTAGGACCAGAAGAAAAATAAAAGAGGTTTTGTTTAAAAAAATTACTCTCATTCAACTTCTAATCAGGGAGTGGTAGCTTAGTGATTAGTGTGTTGGGCTATCAATCTAAAGGATGTGGGTTTAAATCCCAGGTCCCCTGAAGATACCACTGTGGGTTCTTGAGAAAGATCCTTAATCCTCATTGCTCCAGGGATGCTGTGTCAACCCTGTGTTCTGACTCCCAACCAAGTTGTGATACTGTAAGGCACTTTGGATAAAAGAATGTGCTAAATGACCTTATTATTTTACATTTAAATATATATATACAGTTGTGATCAAATTTATTCAACCCCCACTGAAATAAAGTGTTTTGGCCAGTTTGACATTGATTTGGATCATTTCAGTCATCTTATTTACAATTATATCAAAGAGGCACTTATAAATTAGAAAAATATAACATAATATTTATGATGGAATAACCACAAATGTCTTTACTGTGCTCACATCATTATCAGTTTTATTCAACCCCCTAGTGACATTATTTTTTAGTACTTAGTAAAACATCCTTTTCCAGTTATGACAGCTTTCAAGCGTGAAGCATAGCTTGACACAAGTGTCTTGCAGCAACCTATGGGTATCTTAGCCCATTCTTCATGGGCAAAAGCCTCCAGTTCAGTCACATTCTTAGGCTTGCGCACTGCAACTGCCTTCTTTAGGTCCCACCAGAGGTTCTCAATTGGATTTAAGTCTAGTGATTGCGATGGCCACTCTAGAATGTTCCAGCCTTTCATGTTCAACCATGCTCTAGTGGACTTGGATGTGTGCTTCGGATCATTGTCCTGTTGGAAGGTCCAACGTCTCCCAAGCCGCAGGTTTGTGACTGACTCCATCACATTTTCCTCCAAGATCTCCTGGTACTGAAGGGAATTCATGGTACCCTGCACACGTTGAAGCTTTCCTGTACCATTAGAAGCAAAACAGCCCCAAAGCATAATTGACCCCCCGCCATGCTTCACAGTAGGCAAGGTGTTCTTTTGTTCATAAGCCTGGTTCTTACATAGCGCTGGTCCATTGTCCCAAACAGTTCTAATTTAGTTTCATCTGACCACAGTACACTGTCCCAAAACCTTTGTGGCTTGTCCACATGACTTTTGGCATACTGCAGTCGACTTTTCTTGTTCTTTGGAGTTAGCAAGGGGGTGCGCCTGGGAGTTCTGGCATGGAGGTCTTCGTTATGCAGTGCGCGCCTTATTGTCTGAGCTGAAACTTCAGTGCCCACATCTGACAGGTCTTTTTTCAGTTCCTTAGCAGTCACGCGGGGATTTTTCTCCACATTACGCTTCAGGTAGCGCACAGCAGTCGCGGTCAGGATCTTCTTTCTGCCACGACCAGGTAACGTTTCCACTGTGCCCTTTAACTTGAACTTGCGAATGATACTTCCGATAGTGTCTCTTGGAATATTTAACAACTTCGCAATCTTTTTATATCCATTGCCATTCTTGTGAAGAGCAATTACCTCTTCTCTTGTCTTCTGGGACCATTCTCTTGCCTTCACCATGCTTGTAAACACACCAGTAGATGTCTAGAAGGAGCTGAGTATCACAGTCCTTTTAAATCTGCCTAATTGGTGCTTATCATGCTTGATTGCTGCTCGTTGACATCCACAGGTGTTTTCAATACCTGATTGAAAACACTGGAATGAACCTCTGTTCTTATGAGTGGTAGTTGTAAAGGGGTTGAATAATTGTGTCAATGAAGAAATCACAAAAAGGCCATTTAATACTTTATGACAAAAACAATTGATGCTATCTTAGTTGCATTTAGTTCTTTAACAAGTCCTTGTAAGATTTCATTATGAACACAATTACAAATGTGCACTGAATTCCATAAAACCCTTCGCAGCATTGGGGGTTGAATAAATTTGATCACAACTGTATATATATATATATATATATATATATATATATATATATATATATATATATATATATATATATATATATATATATATATAAAATAAAAATAGCCGTATGTCTGATTTCTTTCAGCAGAATTGATTCCAAATTTCAAAGTTATATTATGCTATTAAACTAAATTACATAATATCTGTTTTGATTCAGCAGTTAGTAAACTAAGCATACTGAAAACAGTACTATAGGTCATCGTACACTGTATGGTTTCATATACACTCTCTCACATTGTTGCCTCAGGGACTAGAAGAAGAGCTGTCGAATTCGAACGAGCCATTTTCCAGTGTCCCATATCCATTCATCTTCTTCAGTTTGAGCTGATCCGGCTGACTGAGAGCCATGCTTTCTACCACTGACTCTTTAGTAGCAAACATCTGACTGATCTCCATAAAGGTTTTATTTTTCGTTTCAGGAATGATGAAGAACACATAAATGGCTACTGCCATACACACACTGCTGAACACCAGGTAGCAGTAGGAACCAGCTAACATCTGTGAGAGTGGACAAAGGAGTATAAATTATTTCAGCATAAATAAATAAAAGGCATCTATTAAGAATCGTATATTTACCTATAGATGTTAGAGGGTAATTTTTTAGATATTGAAATAATCTTTGTTCACCCCAACAGGGAATTGAACCCAAGACCTTCTTACTGTGAGGCGGATCACTAACCACTGCACCACTAAGAATGTGAAATATGTATCTCTGCTAAATGACTTTTTTTTAAATTACATTTTCTTTAGTTGAAAATGAATAAGAATGTTTTTAAGTTTAGGTCTGTTTGATATTACAGTGCCTATCTTGTAGCCTTCTTTTAAAGGCGTTCACATCGATATAATGAACTCAAGAGCTACCAAGGCTTAACTATGTGTTCAGTAATCTCATCTCATCTCATTATCTTCTGCTTAATTCTTTGCCAGGGAGGGTTTCTCCATGCTCATCCAGGGGATAACGTTGCAGGTGCTGGGCAGATACACCCAGGACAGTGTGCCAACCAATAAAGGGTACATTCACTTACACAAACAGTTACACACTAAATAGGAACAATTTAGAGCAACCAATTTACCTTGAATCCATGTTTTTGGTATGTAGAAAGAAACCGGAGAACCCAGAGCAAACCCATGAGGACAAAGGGAGAACATGTAAACCCCACCCCAGATCAGGATTTGAACCTGCGATGATCCCCAGAGATGAGAGGCTAAAGATCTAACCACAAAGCCACCTTGCCATCCCAGATATTTATTAAATTGTTAAAATATGTTCTTAATTAGGCGGCACGGTGGCTTAGTGGTTAACATGTTTGCCTCTCAGCGCTAGGGATTCTCGGTTCGAATCCCCATCTGGGTTCATTTCCTCCGGGTTCTCCGGTTTCCTCCCACAGTCCAAAAACATGGATCAAGTCAATTCAGTTCTCCAAATTGCCCCTTATAGAGTGTGTATGTGTACGTGTCTGTGTGAGTGAGTGTGTGCCCAGCGATAGATTGGAGCCCTGTCCTGGGTGTATCTGCCCAGTGCTCGAAACGTTCTAGCCCTGGATGGGCATGGGGAACCCCCCCCACGACCCTAATATAGGATAAAGCAGAAGATAATGAATGAATGAATGAATGAATGAATGTTCTTAATTAATTCAATAATGTTTTCAGTTATTAACAGGTCTAATGTGAATGTACAGACTGTAAAATGTCTCAGACAATTATTTTTAGCATTTCTGTTTTGGGTACATGCATAAATTACAGCATGAATCTTGTCAAAAAACAATAGTATCATTGGTGTTTTGATGAGTTCACTCCTCAAAAGTTACAATAATTACAATCTTATCTTATGTATTTTAGCTGTATGTACATATTTGGTGTATTACCATCAAATATTTTTTAAATCTGATTAATCTACAATAATAATACAACAAACTCACTATGACTGTAAATGAGCTGTTGAAAGAGGTTGGTAATTTTTAAATCACAGAAGTGAAGAAAGAGACAACGATCGATTTAAAAGGCTTGAACTATACCTTTGTATATTTTTAGAACAATATTATGAAGTAAAAGTATACACAAGAAGGCTGGTATTTGATTTCATGTAATTTTTTAAACACACCACCACTATACCATGGCAGAAACACTAACTTCCTTAAAAATGAAGTATTGTTTTTAGAACTAGTGGTCATGATACCTGTAAAAATGGAAAGATAAAGCCAATGGTGAAATTGGACATCCAGTTCAATGACCCTCCCACGGTATATGCTGCAGGTCGATGGGACTGCTTAAAAAGTTCAGCTGTGATCAGGAATGGGACACCAGCTTAAAAACAAGAACAAAAAAAATCTGGATCAGGGTACATATAGGAACGTATTATAGATACATAAACCATAATGCAACAGTTCATTGTGGGGAAAAAGGACAATAAAATAGCTTTATGAGGTACTCATTATTGTTCCAGTACTTAACTTCTAATCCCTTTTGGTTACAAGTGAAAAATAAACAGGCGCAAGGTGTTATTTCAAGTCTAATGAATTCAGGAGCAAGCCAAGCGGCGACTTCATTATTTGTGCATGATAATTGCAGGAGAAAGCGTGCCGCAGTTAAATTGATATGGAACTCTGCTTGTAATTCATTGTTCATGCAGGATTTTGTCTTAAAAAGCCATATTCATCATTGTTTATGAACAATGAGCCATAAAAAATCCTAATTAAAGACATAATTACAGCGATTGAGAATGCGGCCTGAGAATGAATTATAGATTTTGGAAGTGGTGTTAGATCATACATCAACAGAGTAAAGCACTTGTAGCCTCATTCATCATTTCAGCCGTGCTCCTTTGCTATACTCCACTCCTGTGGCATGCATAAACACTACAACTGATAATGACAGATTGTTGAATTAATATATTTACTTAAATACTTATTAACAGAATGTGCTCTTAGAAATCTATGGTGTAATAGAGGTGTAAATCTATGGTGTAATAGAGCCTCGGCTTACAGTAATAATGATGTATGATGATTTTTCAAAAAAAAAAAATCTATGTTCCCTTCATGTTCTCTACATAAATGATAATTGTTATTGTACATATAGCCCCTTAGATACTGCGTCTATTTGCTTGTCAAAACTATTTTCATTAATGAGCCAGCATATGACTACCACCACTCAGATATTTTGGCGATGACATTCTCAGCACAAACATGACATAGACGTTTACGTACCTCTTTCATGAGTGCAACACTATAAACACTCTTACTGTAAATTGACTTTTCTCTATTGACACTATAGACACTTTACTTACCACTATATGTAATTTATATTACACATAGTATTTATATATAGTAATATAAATGTAAATTATATATAGTAATGTAATGTATATATAGTAATTTAAGACTGCACACTATTAATTTATTTATTTTTCAATTACTACACTGACCTTTACCTCCGGTAGACTCAATTGCCTTTTTTGTTTTTTTCTGTTTGTCTGTCTGTCTGTCTGTCTGTGGATTTCTTGTTACAATAATGACAATGTTTATATTGTAGATATAAAAGTTAAAAATTGCAGAGGATTTTACTTAGTGTACAATCTGTGGTTGTTAAATGCTGGTGGCTTGAGAATTGCATTGTTAAATAGCTTAAATAGTTTGACCAGAGACTATTACAGTAAAAAGTGTTAAAATTAAAAACCTAAATGTTAATTTTAAATAACACTTGGAGTCAGTGTCTAATAGAGATAGACGAGCTATTAAAAGTAGCTAATACTGATTGCTGCATTTTCATTTATTTTCCCCCACAATGCTGATAATACAATAAAAGATCTGGCCTTCAGCTTCCATTTTATTGTAGTTATTCTGCCTCCAGGTGTCACTATTCCCTTATCTCAAGATGGCAACGAGAATCTAGTGTTATAGGTTGACCATCTGTTGCTCCAGTCTAAAGCACCCTCTGAGGATCATGTCTGAGCATATGCAGCAAGGCAAATTACTATTGAGAATGCAAGACTGGCTTTAATATTTCACTTTTTAAATGAAGGCAAACATACACAACTCACCTGGACCTATACAGAATCCAGCAATGATGCCAACCACACAGGCAACACTTACATACTTCATGAAATGTACATGTGTCTGAAAGGTGACAGGATTATTATCACATGATCAGATAATATATAAACAGATATTTTAATGCTCATATTAAGGTAGAGAGGACGTAGGAAGACACGCCTTACACATACCTGAAGTATGAGAGAAAGAGTTATTCCAGCACAACACAAGCCCATGATCACAAAGCCTCCAATTATTAGTGGCCTTCTTCCCAGTCGCTCGATAGTGAAACACTAAAGAAGAGAAGAATGCACTAAATATATGTGTTAATTTTTTTTTATTAAGGAAAGGATAATAAACGGGCGTTGGGGACCCAGTTACAAATGGGTGGGTTTCTTCCAGGTTCTCCAGTTTCCTTCCACAGTCCAACACCATGGATTCAAGGAAAATTACCTGCTCTAAATTGCCCCAATATAGTGTGTGTTTGTGTGTGTGTCTTTGTGAGTGAGTGTGCTCAGTGCTTATCGCCCTCTCCTGGGTGTATCTGCGCAGCGCCCAAAACATTCTCCCTTGGATAGGCATAGGGAACCCCCTGCGACCCTAGTCCCTACTATAGGAATAAGAGAAAGATAACATAAAATGAAACGAGGATGATAAACATTCCTGGAATAATAAATCCCCTTTAATAAAATGTAAAATTTTCAGTTTTTTATTAGTTTAAACAAGCCACTTTCTTTTAATTTATTATTATTCTGTTATAATGTACCAGCCAGGGCTTGACTCAATCCACAGGAATCAGCAACTAGCCACAAATGAAGATATTGATTAATGGTAATGTTACAAATATAGTCTGACAGACAGTATTGCCTAAAAACAGTTCAGTAGCTGTACAATTTCTGAAACATTAGATTTCCCCTCAGTGTTTGTTACTTAGAATAAACAACTGATCACACAACTAGTTAAATAATTATATTTTTATATCTGATATCTCTCTGGTAGTAAGAAGCCTGCAGTGGTCATCTCACCGCTTTGAAAAGTTTTGATTGCTACAATGCCATTTGGTACTGTGCTGCCAAAAATTCCTACTTTAATACAATGAGCTGAAGATGAGAGCAAAAGCAGTTTGCTGACTTAAAGGAGGTTGCGGAAAGCAGCTGACAGCAGAATGAATAGTTGTAATTTTATAACCAATCTCTGGCCTTCCTCCTGTGTACCATTCGCCTCCCAAGTGAGGGCCAATTGACACTGACAGCAATGAGTTCTCCTGACTAACAGCGCGCCTCGCCTCCTCCAGTCGCTGATGGTGCATCACTAAATCCTGGCTAAGCGATACGCCTGGGAGAGGGAGACTGCGTCTGGCTTCCATTATAGCTCTGAGATGTGACCCAGAGAAGGAGCTGAAGGGAACAAGACTCATCAGTCTCTGTAATGCTTTATCCTCATCTCATCCACTGTTTTCTATGCGTGTCAGTGCAAAAAAACTAGTAAAAGTGAGCTGCGGAAGATTGAGAGAAAAGCAAAGTGAAGCAGACGGAACAGACGGAGGTGTAGACAGTCCGGAGGGAGAGTACACACAGGCTGGTCGCTTTACAACCGAGCTGCTGTGAGATGGGCAGGTTGGACTGGTGGATTTTGTCTATCGGCAACGGATGGTTGGTGGTGCCAAGACCAATTTAAAAAAAAGCATCATTCTGTCAGCAAAAGGCAAAAAATAAAAACAAACGTTTTTGCGTAATAATCTGCAGCTGAGAAAAAGTGTTAAAATCACATAAGCGAGTTTTACTAGACAGGTTGAAGCCCAAAATGACATCCAAATTTCCTCTAATTGCTTAAAGTCATATGGTTGTTTGTGAAAATCAAAATCCCAATGCCAGTTCATCGTACCCATAAATTAGAAACTACTCACAACACAGAAATTGCTTGTCAAGTGTTATAAGATGATTTGCATATTGCAGGCAATAGAGCAATCATGAACGTTAAAATCCATTCGAAAAATGCAAACACAGATGCCTTGTAAGCGACTGCAAGTGTAAAAGCATGTGCGTAGTCTTATTAAGTTGCAATGTAGATGCACTATGCAACTAATAGCAAGTTTTAAACAAGGCCATAGTCTCTAAAATGTTATATACATTTCCACTCTCCAGCCATCAAATTATGTGATTGAAAAAACTCACCCCGATAAGACCAGCAATGATCTCGATGACCCCTGTCCCTACAGTGGTGTATGGGATTTCTGGAACAGGAATGCCAGCATTCTCGAATATATCATTGGTGTAAAACCAAATCTACAGTACAAGAAAGAAAGAACAGTGGGTGAAACTAGAGAGCTGGCAAGGTATGGTGAATTTGGCCTGAACAGGTGTTGTATAATAACTGCAACGTCATGGTGTACTACACTTCAGATTCAATTTGGGGGTCTGGAGGGGTGTATGTGAATTTCGGCAGAGGAATAATCAGGAGAAACACAGACGGTTTAAGAGCTACTGGGAATGTAGAGGACACACACGGTCAGCCTCTCTCCTGCTGCTGTGGCTCAACTCATCCAAAACCTACCACCTGTCAGCCTCATTTACCCAACACACACATACTCACATTAACGCATACATCTTTTTTTAATTATTAAAATTACATTTAATTATGTTTATAATCTCCTCGTGAAGTCCTATTTTATCTTCCATGTCTCCACAAGACATGTCTCATGTATGGCTTGCAGTATACCATATATTATATCTCATTATGATGATTATATTATGACTGAGTATGTCATTAACATGACATAAGTGCATTGGATGCAATGTTGCTGGGATTTGCATGTAGTACAATGATTAGCCACATTATGGAAAACATACCATGTAAGTTTGCAGTGCAATGTAATTCCAATTCATCCTCCGGGCTTTTTTTTGGTCAATTTCTGACTATGGCTGTGACTTGTGCTGCCACAAGTCATAAGCTACACAACAAAGCGAGATACCATGTATCGTATCCAAAAATTAAACAGAATCAGGATAATATGTCATTGACCTGTGTACACATTTGAATATTTCTTGATAACATCACACAAGTGTGTATGCGTGCGTGTCTGTGTGAGTGAGTGTGTGCCCAGTGATAGATTGGCTCCCTGTCCTGGGTGTATCTGCCCAGCGCCCGAAACGTTCTCCCCTGGATGGGCATGGGGAACCCCACTGCGACCCTAATATAGGATGAAGTGGAAGATAATGAATGAATGAATGAAAATCACACAATAACAGAGTGCAAATTTAAAAAGTGTATTCTTATTCCTGTCCTGTCTAATTTGCTTAAATAATAGTCTATATTTATTGCCTTGGCAGGGCAGAACAAATTAAATGCTATAAACACACTCCAGAAATAAGGACTGTAATTTGTTCAGCTCTGTTTGGTAATGTACGAGCTTCTTACCATCTCTGTCCACTTAATCATTTGAATAATTAATCTGCAACTAAGCCAAATAATTTAGGATGGTAGGGCTTTAACACATTCATTTTTTAAGGATTGGGAAACAGAAGTGTTGCTTTTTCTTCTTCTTTTTAGATTCAGATAGATAATAAGAGAATGCAATTCTGAGAATAAATAAAAATATTGGTTGATATTACATTCTGTAAACCACATTGTGTTGTCATGTGTAAATATAAACAAAGTCTTACTGCATCAATGCCAGACAGCTGCATCCCAATGTTAATAACGACCACAGAGAGAACCTGCCAGCGGACTGTACGGTCCAGGAGCAGCTGCCAGACAGATACAGTCTCTACAGAGCACAGAGAGCGCTGTTCCTCCTGCATTTCCTCAATCTCAGCCTGGATATTACACTTGGCCCTGTACCACTTTAGAGCTGTAGGACACAGTAGAGAACATGTAGCTTTACAATTATGAGCCAGACTTATGTCAATCAGGATGCAACCTGTATTTAATAACAGCCTTGTGGTTGATTGCTTTAACTGAAATAATTTTGTGAACGGGGCGGCACAGTGGAGTAGAGGTTAGCATGGCTGTCTCTCATGTCCTCCCCATGTCTGTGTGGGTTTTCTACGGGTTCTCCGGTTTCCTCCCACAGTCCAAAAACATGGAGTAGAAGTAAAGTGGCTACTCTAATGCTCTACCCTGTCTTGGTTGTCTATATTGTGGGTTCAGGTCCTGGGCAGGGGCAGGTAAGTAAACTGGTGATAGTAGATTCCTCTTGGTGTGTGCCTGCCTAAATGCAGAAACGTACATGCATTTTTTTGTGATATGTTAGCTTTGGTATGCTTTTGCAACCCACTTAGGGGTTAATCTCCTATAATGAGTAGTCAGTTTCTCATGAATGAATGTGAATTTCTATTGTGCTAATTCACAAAACACAAAAACACAAAAAACAACAATGTTTGATGTAGGAGATGGAATAGGGTTAATGGTTAGCATGTTTGGACTCCAGATATGAATCCTAATCCATGAGTTTCCATGTTCTCCCCAAGTCTGCATGGGGTTTCACTAGGATCTCTGGTTTCTTCCCACAGTCCAAAAGCATGGATTAAAGGTGAATTGGCTGTTCTAACTTGCCGTATTTAAATTAACCTATATAGTGTGTGTGTCTGTATGAGTGAGTGTGTGCCCAGCACTCAAAACGTTCTCCAATGGATGGGCATGGGGAACCCCCCCCATGACACTAACACCTACATATGACTAAATAGAAGATAATAATATGCAATGAGAATGTCTGATGTAATACATATAATCAGTATTTTCAGAGAATCAGAAGTGCATTTTTTTTCTGTACCATGATGGTGGTCAACAACACCTAAACCAGCAACACCCACACAATTTAATATTTGTTTTTTTACTTAGAAAAAAACAAATATTATAAAAAACACATGTTAAAGTACGTGTTCAAACAAATGATGCAGCCCAAATTTGCAAAACATTAAGTAAGTAAACGGGTGATAGCAGATTCCTCTTGGTGTGTGCCTGCCTAAATGCGGAAATGTACATGCTTCCCTGCATTTATCCATCCATCCATTATCTTCCGCTTTATCCTATATTAGGGTCGCGGGGAGGTTCCCCATGCCCATCCAGGGGAGAACGTTTTGGGCGCTGGGCAGATACAGCCAGGACAGGGCGCCAACCTATCGCTGGGCACAAACACACACACACACACTCTATATGGGGCAATTTGGAGAATTCAATTGACTTAATCCATGTTTTGGACTGTGGGAGGAAACCGGAGAACCTGGAGAAAACCCACGCAGACACGGGGAGAACATGGAAACTCCACCCAGATGGGGATTCGAACCGGGAACACCTAGTGCTGAAAGGCGAACGTACTAACCACTAAGCCACCGTGCCGCTCCCCTGCATTTATTTGTGATTTAATATTATGTTAGCCTTGGTATGGTTTGCCACCCACTTAAGGATGAATAAATAGTTTTTAAAGTAAAGCTGGCAAAATATATAAAGTAAATCTGGTGGGATATTTATCACACTTCTGTTGCATGAGCAGAAGTTCATAAGGATTTGGTGGCTGGCATGATGCAACTGGAAGGATACATGTGAGAGGTTTTGTCTTCTCTGTTTGGCATATTTATATATTTTAAACACTAATGACAGAGTAAAATTAAATGGATTTACCTGTGATAGTGGCATGAACATTGTGCTTCTCAATCAACAAATAACGAGGGCTTTCAGGAAACCATGGCAACAGCATCAGCTGGACAAATGTTGGGACAACCACCAGGGACAAGAATAGAGGCCAGTGTTCTTCCTGCCAATAAAAACGGCCCAGGAACAACGCAGACACAGTAAATTAAAGGCCTGAGCTCATTCGCAGTGCAATATTTTGATTTACAGTGCAGTATGAACTTTTTGAGATGCAAAAGAATAGCAGCAAAACTTGGTCAGACATTTTAGATTAAGAGGAATTGATCTTTCACATACCTTTCCAAGGAGCTCATGTAAACCGAGCAACTGAGCTGTGAAGACACCAGTGCAGATGAAAATGCTGGGCATGAGACCAAGGAAGCCCCTCAGGTTTTTTGGTGCAATTTCCCCAAGATACATAGGCACTACACTCAGAGAAATCCCTAAGGCCAGAAGCAGAGTGCAAGACATACTTACATCAGTTTTTCTCCATCTTGGTCCTTTAGCCCTACTGCCTCTGTTTTGTTACTCACAGTAGATCAGATTGAACTATCTAATTCATAATCAGAGTGTTTAAGAAAATAAAAAAGTGCAAGGTTATAGGGTTCCAGTAATAGAACTGAAAAAACTGAATTTTTCATGTAATGTTATTGTAACCTTTATCCACTGCCAAATAATTACAATAATTATTTTTTTTAATTGCTTGGCAGTTTAACATGCAGTGGCACAGTGGCTTAGTGGTTAACATGTTCACTTGGGATCCAGGATCAAATACCAATCTGGGTTTGGTTTTCATGTTCTTTTCATGTCTGCGTGGATATTCTCCGGTTTCTCCGGGTTCCTCCCACAGTCCAAAAACATGGATTAATTTTTTAAGGTAAATTAAACGCCCTAAATTGCCCCAAATACATTGTGTGTGTGTCCTGTGTGTGTGTGTGTGTCTGCCCAAGGCCCGAAACGTTCTCCCCTTGATGGGCATGGAGAACCTCCCCATGACCGTAGCAGAGGATTAAGTGGAAGATAATGAATGAATGAGTTTTACATGCTAAGATGAGAAAACTGATGATGCTGTTATGTATACAGACCCAAACACGTGTTCTAATTAATAATAAGAGCCAGACATGCAGTTCTTTTCACATTCTCCTTCTGATAACTGGCTACATCATAAAAGTAATTGAACACATACATCTTGTGATGATGCCCTGAGTCATAATTGAGACTGAATCATACAATTTAGGACAATTAATCATTCGCTGTCAGCAGTCTAAGCATGCGCTTTCTGAAAACGTGTTACCTGAATGTATTCCTGTTATGAATCGTCCGAAAATGATCATTTCAGGTGAGTGACAGATTCTGCTAAAGCCCATGAGGGAGCCTGCGATGAAAACCAGCAAGGTGGAGTTCACCATGGTTCCTTTCCTGCAAAGACAGACACGATGCTGTTCCAAACACTGCTCATTAACCGAGGCTGTTATGCTCAACAGCCGCCACCAGGGAGTTTAACTATCAAAACCAAATTATTGATGTTCCACGACCACAGCGCTAGCTAAAAAAGCTGGCCTCCTTGATTAGTTTTATCAGGCGGTAAACTTTCCCCTTGATTTACACACGACTGTACCATGCTCTGCATTATGATCTACCTTAGTCCCATAAAACACTTTGCTGGGACAAAATTGATTAGAACATTAAATGGAGTTGTGAATCATCACCTTTCATTTGCATTTAAATGTCTGCAGTCTAATCTTATGGCTCCCTTGAGATGTTTAGAGCGGATGAGACAAGTGGATGAGTTTGCAAGTCACTCTACAGGCACACCGACCAAATCTAAAACACTAAAACAGCTAAATATGCATTCTGTAATGAAAACCTTTCATCATTAATATAAATTCAACACTCTATTTTGTTTTTATTGCTAAAGCAGACATGTGTAATGCAAGCAGGAGATGCTCTGTGTCTGCAGGCCACTAAATCGCCATGAGAAGTTTCCCAAAGTGTGACCAAGGTCACACAGACTAACAGATGAGGTGGACTGGGCAACTGCAACCCTTATACTCTGGAGAGTAAAGTTACCAGTACACTAGATAGCTTGATTAGACAGCACCAGATGTTACACAGTCACCTCTTGACTTACCTTCCAAATTTTGTGACAAGAACACCCACCATCAAGGAGCCGATCAGACCACCGATAGCAAAGACAGACACTGTGAGTGAGTACATAAGTGTCAGCGTTTCTCCATTAAGCCCTGTCCCATTTCGACTGACAACTGTACGATTATAAAACTCCTTAATGTACTGTGAATAGGAAAAATAAGGAAAATAAGAACTGTTAATTGTTTTGCTCTTAATTTATGTTTTTGTTTTAATAATAATAATAACAACAACAACAACAACAACAACAACAACAATAATAATAATAATAATAATAATAATAATAATAATAATAATAATAATAATAATAATTCATTGAAATTTAAATATGTTTTGCTTAATCCTATATTAGGGACTCAGGTCACATAGGGGTGCTGTTTCAGATACACCCAGAGCAGGGTGCCAGTCTATCATTGGGTACACACTCACTGACACGATATAGGGAAAATTTAGATAAGGGCAATTTAAAGCAACCAATTTAACTTGAATGCATTTTTTGGACTGTGGGAGGAAACATAAGAACCCAGAGAAAACCTATTTGGACATGGGGAGAACATGGAAACTCCACCCAGTTTGGGTTTGGAACCTGGCCAGAAAGGGTTCCCATCCAGGGGAGAATGTTTTGGGCGCTGGGCAGATACACCCAGAACAGGGCGCCAATCTATCACTGGGCACACTCACTCACACAAACACACTCTATATGGGGTAATTTGGAGAACTCAATTGACCTTTATCCATGTATTTGGATTGTGGGAGGAAACCGGAGAACCCGGAGGAAACCCACGCGGACACGGCGAGAACATGAAAACTCCACCTAGATTGGGATTTGAACCGGGAATCCCTAGTGCTGAAAGGCGAACGTGCTAAAAACTAAGCTACCGTGCTGCCCACCATGCAACCCTATAATTTTATTATTATTATTATTATTATTATTATTATTATTATTATTGTTATTGTTGTTGTTGTTGTTGTTGTTGTTGTTGTTGTATTACTGCACACAAAGGAAAAAAAAGAAAAACAAAAGCATGAATGAAACATTTCATAGATAAACCATTTCGTTATAAATTCTTAATATTAACATATTACCAGTAATGATTCATTTTAAAACTAAATCAGAATGATTTAAAGCAAAACAGACTTTTATACATGTAAAACAATGGTGCAGTGGTTAGCCCACTTGCCTCACAGCACAAAGATCCTGGGTTTGATTTTCCAAAAATCACCTATCAGTTTCCCTTCACGACTAGTGCTTTATTGTACAAACAGTATTACAAATTATAGATTAGCCATGTGACCCTCCTGTGCGATGAAATATCAGCTTAAATCATTCAAGCAAGTTTTCTGTGGATTAGATTTAATGTGAATCCATTTTTATATGGACTTTCAGTTAAACATGCTCAAAGAGACTATATTGTCAATTATTCTCAGTTAACAGGATTTAGAATAGACAAAACATTGTATTGACAAAAAATATATAGTAAACAGGATTATACATTTTTTTCATAAAAAACATATAACAGGTAGTTTTTTTCTTGCCACTGTCAATTTAGCTTGCTCTTTGGGGGTTCAATTTCAGAATACTGTCAGTATATACATAAATGAAGTTAAAACTTGAACATAAACATAAACAAATCATTTACAAAAGAGGTCAGAAGAAAATGCCACAAATAATTGTGATAAGATATAGCCCGTGTTTATTTTTAGTAATGTGAAATAAACAGTCATTTTCAGATTTTATTTTATTTATCTCATTAAAACTCTCAGTGACTGCATTAAACTTTGCTAAAATAAACTAGATTTCTGAACTAATGTGACTTATGTAACCTTTTTTAATACATTCCATCTCCACAGCATCATAAGGATTCAACCCTTTTACTCATCTACTTGTTCAGTCTCTTGTCATGTCCAGACTGATGTACAGCAACCCTCTCCTGGCAGACCTTCACATGAATTTGTTAAATTCCTGCAATTGATCCAGAACCTTGCACCATGTCAGATTTACTGTGCATGGCTTCTGTCATCATCATCGTCGGTTCCATAGATTCTGTGGCCATCAGGGTGCCACTAAGGACATGACAACTGCCACTTCTTATTTTTGTCTCTGCAAAGGTCGCCCACTCTAGGATATTGTCATGGTATCTTTACCTGTGTATGACTTTCTTTAATTTTTTCTATTACACTTTTCTGATGATGCTGTGATGAGGCCACACCATTTCAGTATTTTTCCCCATCGTTTAACAAGTCCTTACATGGGCCATTGGCTTATCATTTTTTTATATTTGTGTTAGTGATCTAACCTGTGTACTTTTAAAAAAATTATTTGCTCAAGAAACTGTCCACATCAAATTCAAACATTTGTACTGTATTTGCATGCAAAGTCAAACATAGGCAAAATTCATCAAACCAGTATGTACTAATCACTATATCACTCAGCTACCTTTTATAAAGCACTAAGTGCTGACCATACTGTTACTGTCAAGATTTTATTTTTATATGATGTCTATGTACAGTACCAGTCAAAAGTTTGGATACACCTCCTTCTTGCTCTATTGTCTTTTTCCTCCACTTACCATATAGATGGACTTCGTAGATGGCAGTACATCTGTTTTCATTTCTTTTGTTAGTCTCCTGTTAGTTGTCAGTTCTCTATTGGTCAGGACCATCACTGAACAGGTATAATTAGGGTAGTGTATTGTTTATTGTCAGTTTTGCAGTGACACTGATGCGGTGAGAGGTTTTAAGCGTTTTTAGTAAATTTTCATTTGAATACTGCTGGAATAGGAATTATGCACAAACAAAATAATACCTGCTATGTGGTGGTACTATTGGGGTCCTGACCATTAGAGAAAAGAGTAAAGGGAGTGTACATAGGGAGGAGGTGTGTCCAAACGTACTGGTACTGAATCATTTAATATTTATGTTTTATTATATATTATAATGGGCTAAATTTAAAGCTAACACAATTGTGAATGTTTATATATTTTAAATCTTTAATCACTACTCTCTATATTCTGTCTCTAATGTCAAACTTTAAGCATTAAGATTTAGATTTAAGAATAATGAAACACATGAAAAAGTAATGAATGCTCTGTACTGTAAGTGGTCAGCAGCAAGAGGTGCATTTTGTGTGTTTTTTTAGACTTATTAATCTGATCTAAATTTTAAATTAAATTTAAACATGAACCTGTGATTCATGAAAAAAACAGAATGAACAACTATGGTTCATGTAGGATTTAAAGGATTTAACATACATTTACGTAGCACTATTCTCAGTATATTAAAGCATATTTGCTAAATATACTTATTACAAACTTTCATTTCTTCCCAAGTAGCTCACATCATTTTTATTTTTTTCCAGATATTTTTACAATTTTAATAGAAGACTTTTATCTCCACTAATAGCAGATCAGTGTCATGACAATTATTACAATATTGGGAACATGAAATAATAAACCTAATAAACGTGACACTCATGTGAACTTTACAAATCAGTTATGTCTGACATTTATAGAAAAAACACTGTAAGAAGTTACGAGCTAATATAATTATGCATCCCTTAATTTTGTGTCCTTGTATAAGTCTTAGAATCAAAGAACCTATTCATTCTGCTCACTTAAGGACAAAATCTTTACAAGTAGCCATGTGTCTCACGTGGCAGTATCCTGAGATTTAGTTCTTACTCACCTAGTTTTTGCATTCTTGAGACACTGTCTAATTGAATCATTGTGCAGTCTGTAAGAATCTAAATACATCTTTTTGATTTTCATTTAGTTTTTGATTCTGAAAAAAGCCTTTATATTTATTATATTCCAAATCACTGTATTTATCTGTATTTTCACTGTTTATTCCAGGAAGAAAATTCAGTTACAAAACTTGATCATTTTGGTTGATGTGTGATCTGTGGTCTACATGAATGGAAGGCATAACATGTTTTAATGAAAGTGACAAACTACAAGACAAAATAATAAACGGAAATGTTAATTTTCATCATTACCAGGCTAATGGTGCAAAGCAAATAAGTCCCCACTTACTGTATACCAAGACCGGCTAGAGGCAACAGTAACAGCATAAATGAACAGAAAAGTTGTCAAGACTAATATTTCATGGTATAGATTTGAATCTGCTTTTCAATCATTTTATAACAACTCACTGCATATAGGAATCTGCCAGTCTGCAGAGCTTTACAAATAAATAAGCCACATAACGTTTTATATTCCTATGCCATCACCGTGCCAAATTCCATTCCAGAACCAAGCAGAATTAAATAAGGATATGCCACAGAACGTAGCACAGGTCTCAGTCCCTACGTGTCTAAAAAGACTTATTTCAGCCACATGGTCCATTCCAACCACATTCTTTATCCAGTGACAAGTCTCCTACACAGAGCACTGCTTCTGTAGAGCCACTGTTCATGCAACCAATAGGGCAGCCTTTCTCCTTTCACAGCAGACAGGATCTACTACTCTACTACAAGACCCACACTTTACTAGCTGTATATACTAAATGTTATAACATATAGATTTCACAGTAGTAATGTATGTAGTAGACTGTTCTTCCTTTTAATCTCATGAACTCTTCATGCAATGCATCAGTAAAAATACAAAGCTATTTGGATGAAAGTATTAAAATACATGGGTTGTATAGTGCAAAAAATTCACCAATATTCTACTGACTTATTAACACATTTCTAAAGCATCAACACCAGAAGTAAAAAAGTGTACTGGGAGCATCATGATATGGATTTTCATGGCCATGTAGTGGCAGATAAAGTGCTATAAGGGATGCTGCCACTGGACTATTGAGCATTGTAAACGTTCCGTGAAGTAGAAAAACTGCTTTTCTAAATTGTAGTCTAACAGTTTAGAATCTGTTTTTGGTGAATACCTGACAGAATTGTTCTAATTGTAAAGTTTGGTGGAGCAGGCAGTTTCCTTTAGGTTCCTTTTTTCTTGGATTGGCCTTTTGGTTCATGTGAAGAGAAATCATAATATTTCAACATCTTTTTCTGTTTATTATGTCACATGAAAATGTATTCACACAAACACAGATCATTATGTTTTGTTGGATTTTAAATAAATATTCAATTGATAAACTCTTTGATTAAATTTCACCTTTGCAGGAGAGTTCTGTGAAGTCGAAAAACTGCTTTTCTAAATAATCACCAGTCTAGTCACCAAAAACAGATCAGAGTCTGTTTTTGGTGAATACCTGACTGAATTGTTCTAACTGTACTGTTTGGTAGTGCAGGCAGGTTTTGTTAGGTTCCTTTTTTCTTGGGTTAGCCTTTTAGGTCATGTGAAGAGAAATCATAATTTTTCCACATCTTCCTTTTCTTTCAGCTGTACTTTTAAGGAGTCGCAACTGCAGGAATATCTGCATATTTGATTTGTCAACATTTCACACCAAATGCCCTCCTTGACATAGTTCTGAGTGGAGGTTATACCAAAGATCATGAGAAAAATACATGCGTGCATGAAAAGGACAAGAAAACCAAAGATAAAGTTTTGTGCTCAGAGAACTTAGGAATCAAACCTGACTTTCGTACTGTAAGGGGGAAGCTAACTGCTGCACCACCGTATTACAAAATTATTAAAAAATTATTTGCTCAATATGTATTTGCTTGAGCAAATGTAAAGATTTCATACAATGGTACCAGATCAGTTCCCAAGTTATTATGTACTCACACAAACACAGATCATTAGGTTTATTTGGCTTTTAAAACATATTAAATTAATAAACCCTTTCATTAAACTCTTACCATTGCAGGAGAGTTCACCACAGCCAAATTATAGCCATATAGCATGGAGCTACCAAATGAAGTAAGAAATGCCACAGCCAGCAAAGATGAGGTAAGATGCTAAAAACAAATTATTATTATTATTGAAATTAATTATTTAAAATTGTTAACACAAACATTTTACAAACATTTAATGACTATTAAATAACAACCGATACAAAGTAGACACATATAAAGATACCTATCTAAAAATAAGATAAATAACTTCACTTCCAAAAAAGTAAACTGGTCATTAACAGACTAATCTGTCTTGAATGGTTTAAATGTATATGGCTGCACTTAAGTTTTACCTTATTACCTAATATTATTTATATTTATTATTACTATTAGCTAAGCTTATTCTGATTTGGGTGTTTACACTCATACAGATCACAAAACATGATTCTGTTGTAATAACATCAACTGTTACAAATTATTAAAAAAAAGTTTGCTTTATTGTTGAAGTACACAACTTGGACACATGTTTAGGAGCTCACCTCTAATTTCTGAATTCAGTTTTTTTATTCAGTCCTTTTGGCTTTAATGAAGCACCCTGTGAATATTGTACTTCTGAATGTTTCCAGCTTTATGGGAACAATTTGAGAAGGGGACTTTTTTGTTTCAGTATTAGTGAACCCCATTGCACAAAGCAAGGTTCATAAAGTCATGTTTGGGTAAGTCATGTGGAAGAAAGTGACTGACATCAACCCTATTAAATAGCTTTGGAAGAAACTAGAAAAGAAATTTTCAATTCAGGCCCCTGATCAAGAATAAGTGTCAGACTTCACAAATGCTCTTCTGGATGAATAGTAGAACTGTTATAGCTACAAAAGTGGAATGTAGGTACTCAGATATTGTTGATTATATATAGTTTATTTTAACCTGAAAAACTAAATTGTATAACAGTTCTTAAATTACATCAATTTAGGTTATGCACAGAATTATTATTATTATTATTATTATTATTATTATTATTATTATTATTATTATTATTATTATTATTATTATTATTATTATTATTATATAATAGATCGTCAGAAGTCACCAGAAGTTACCCATTGCCTTTCAGTGTTCTAACATCTAAGGCTAAAATAAAGCAGCACCCAGTTGGTATATATACAGTATATATAACTTAAAGTAATTAAAAAGCAGCAAATAAAGTGCATACATAAAAACAAAATATAGCTACAGTTCTTAATGTTTGCATGGACAAAATGTTCACGTTAACACTACTTTATGGTGATTGTTTAAGAAATCATATAATTATAAATGTGAACAAAACCACATGAGATGTATATTTCACCTTAATTGTGACAGAGAGAAAACACAACAATAAAACAATACAAAATCAATGTAACAGAAAAAATATAATACAAATGATTATAAAAATACTTACTGATGTAAATTGGCCTTGCAATGTCACCAGCAATTCTTCAGCCATTTATAAAATGCTTTTAATAGTTTTTCTCGAAGAAATGAATTAGTATCTCCTTAGCATGGTCTGTGGTGGACTAGTGACAACATCAACTTCTTCATCTTGAGAAAAAAGACAGGCGTGGTCTGACTGTAACTGTACAAATGTAGTTCCATATGATTGATTACAGTTATTCCAGTTGTGGAAAAGAATCCTACCGTCTGCTCAGTGTACACGCACAGAGCCGCAGAAGTGCTCACTCACATGACAAATAACAACGTGACACTGCTGAGATCAATTAGCTAAGTGAATTTATAAAGGTCATGGCCCTTAGCAGGAGGCACAGAGACCTGGCGTTGTTGAGCATCAGTGGTGTTACAGCGTAACACAAGTTTTCAAAAAAATGTAAGTGTCAGTTTCTAAAATTTGACCCTCATTTTCTGGAAAAGTTAGGGCACATTTAAAAAAAACTAATTTAATAATTTAATTGAACCTTTTTTCAACAGAAAAAATAATGAATGAATGTTTTCAGTGTTTGTAATGATAATACATTTTTTATCACAAACACTCAAAACACAAACACTTTTCAACTCAAAACATTGAAACAGAGACTGACTTTTTGTCCATTATTGTTTTAAACAAAATAAAACAACTTGTTTTGACAAGACTTGTTTTGTCTGAATATTTTTCATGATAAACCATACATTTTCAAGATATGGGCTGTTAGAGGGCCAATCAAACAAAACACCAGCCACAATTGTAATTCTCTCTCTTTCTCTCTCTCTCTCAGCGAGAGAGAGAGAGAGAGAGAGAGAGAGAGAGAGAGAGAGAGAGAGAGAGAGAGAGAGAGAGAGAGAGAGAGAGAGAGAGATGTGTGTGTGTGTGTGTGTATGCTTTAACATTTTATTGTTTATACGAAATAATCAGCATGTTCCTTTTGTTATTTGGCAAATAAAACCTGTGTGCTTTTACTCTAAATAATTACTTTAAGCATTCTTAAACCTAGAAATAGGTTCACTAATTGTTATTTTTTCTCATTTATTCATTCATTCATTGATCCCTTCAAAGCAATCCCTTACATAAAAAAGATCTCTTTGTCTAGTGGCAGATATATCAGGCAGATTGGTGGAGTATGTCTTCAGCCAGGGCATCACATGTGTGCCAGAATCTAATCTTTGAGGACAATTGTGTTTTTATTGTGTGCAGGAGGTGGGCTGTAACTTCAGATGTCCCTCCAGGGCTGGGTCGATATTTTTTCCCGTTATTTCAGCCTTGGTCTTGTCCTATGTTTAATTGCATCGTGTAATGCTGAGAGAATGCAATGGGTTGTTAGAGCAAGTCCTGCTCAGGTCAGTGACCCTCCTGCATTCTTTGCAGATTGGCCTTGGATTTCCTCAGAGGATGAATGCATCTCACATAAAGTCACCAGTGCTGTAATGCTGGTTATTTATAGTTATAATTTATATTAGCAGTTGCACATGTAATAGAAGCATACATATCGTAAAGAAGTTTGGAAATGTAATGCTATTTATGATTATGAAAATTCACAATATTTACTAAAATAAATGTTTGGCTTGGATTAGGTTTTGGACTTCAACTTTGCTGTATTTAAACCTTTTCTAAAACATCAAAGGCATTAGAAATGTAAGTGTTGCCATGCATTTGCAAAAATCCAATAAGGCAATGCTTTTAAAAAATTGGCAAATTTAATTAAATTATTGGCGGCACGGTGGCTTAGTGGTTAGCACGTTCGCCTCTCAGCGCTAGGGATTCCCGGTTCGAATCCCCATCTGGGTGGAGTTTCCATGTTCTCCCCGTGTCCGCTTGGGTTTCCACCAGGTTCTCCGGTTTCCTCCCACAGTCCAAAAACATGGATCGAGTCAATTGAGTTCTCTAAATTGCCCCATGTAGAGTGTGTTTGTGTGAGTGAGTGTGTGCCCTGCGATAGGTTGGCGCCCTGTCCTGGGTGTATCTGCCCAGCGCCCGAGACGTTCTCCCCTGGATGGGCATGGGGAAACCCACCGCGACCCTTATAGAAGGATAAAGCGGAAGATAATGAATGAATAATTAAATTATTTATTCAATAACTTTAATTTACCAACAACAACAAAATAATTTGTTTATTAGATTCATAAGTCAATTTCAAACTTAATCAGTTTTTTGCTAAATGACACCAATTAAATTAACAAAACATGTAGTTTAAACACCAGCGATAGATTGGTGCCCTGTCCTGGGTGTATTTGCCCAGTGCTCGAAACATTCTCCCCTGGATGGGCTTAAGAAACCACCCCATGACCCTAGTAGAGGATTAAGCGGAAGATTCACACTACAATAAATGTAGTGTAAATTAATTAATGTGAATCTAAGTACATGGGTACCTAGATTTTGCATTGTATCTAGTGTTATGAAAGAAGAACATGGCTTTATAATACTGGTATGTTTCTAAGTTACAGATCAGTTACCATGTCCTTTCCTTAAACTTATCTTTTCTGATGTCAATATAAATGAGTTGCCAGTGCGGACAGAGGGCACTGTATACTGTAGGTGATAACAGCCAAAACAAGAGCAAGGGCTCCTCTAGTGTAGACTAAGAGGACATACGATGTAGCTGATCACATTAAGAGTGACTTGGATTGAAGGTCTCTCAAGAAACCTAATATCCTCCCTCTCTGTGGTTGATTTTCTGATAAATGCAATCAGGTACTGACACTGGCATGCTTGACAGGAGGCCATGTTCCACAAAGCAATGATGTCCTCTGACTTAGTACATCCTCGTGAAATAGGATTTCTAGTTCTCCTGAGATGGTGATGTATTAGGAGGAAATTTGATTTCGCTAATAGATTTATTCCTTTTGCAGTTTATTTCTCAATGAAAAGTTTTCTCTGCTGGTCATATACTTGGGTCTGAGCAGGAATGCTCTTGACATCTGTCAAATCACTGAGGCCCTCTTGTGGGCACTTCATTGATTTAAGAAAAGAATGTGCAATAAACAACACTGCCGACCTGGCAACCCAAAACAGACTGGCATCTGAGGCACATCAGAAGTTAACCATTGTGTTTCCAGCCTTTCTATAAATAGCCTAACTACTGGGTGTTGAGCACTCAATAATAGTGCGTCATGATTGCTCTCAGCCAAGCAGAAACACATAGAAAGGAGCTGTAAAAGGAGGCTCTGTATGCAAGCTGCAGCATGTGTGAGCCTGCATCCATCACTCTGTTTATCGCCACTGCTGCTAATTGAACAGAGGCTCACCGAATGGGCCCCCATGTGTTCCTCAGCGCTGCGCTGCCATTGGCTGTTGTCGCTGCGTCGCAGCCATTAATGAGACAGGGCCAGGAAGATGGATTACCCAGTGCCATATTGCCCATCATCCCCAATCAAGAACCACCCATGGAAATTGATTGTTCTAATTTGCTCTCATTATTATTGTAATACCCGGACAAAATAACACACGCGGCTTGCTGTCAAAGCTGAGAAAACCAGCCATTAGTTATAGGGGAGACAGCAAATGCGTTTTATGAGTTTCGCAGTGAGTTGAAACGTTGGATGCAAACACATCTTAATCAGATTTTCCCTCCCTCCATCATGGTGATATAGCATCTCATTACCTCCACCTCAGAGAGTTGGGGAAGAAGCTAGAGTACACATCCATTTAGATTTTAATGTCAGTGTCACAGTTTTGCTTTGTGAATAATGCCTTGAACTTTTCCTGAAACAGGAACAGTAGCAATCACTGATCCAAATGCCAGAACCAAAACACACACACTGCTTGGATGAAAGCTGTTACTCTGTGCAAGATAGGGGGAGCAGGAGAAAATTGCGCTTCTTTTGTCAGTCTCCAAATTCTGCTTCACTCAACAACTTTACACTCTCTTATTAGAACCTCACATTGTTTATCAACTCATCAGTTTGCCTGTGGGTCCATGAGGCTTTTACCCGCTGTTTAGCAGCACGTTTGACCAAAAAGAACAAGTGGTCAATACCTCACAATGTGTCATGTGGGATGTGTGTAAGTAGCCCTGGATCCAGTTCAGCTTGTGATGTACATCATAAGGGCTTTGGCCCCAGAGGCAGATAAAGCAGGCAGCCATGCTCAGCTCCCAATGCCGCTATGCTTACGCTGCACTCTGCTCGTCTCACGAGTCCCTCTCATTACATATTATAAGGGTTATAAGGCATGAAAACGACCAAAGCGTGGTACAATTATGCATCCCTAATCAAACTAGTCCCACAAAGCTACACTGTGCCTGCCCTTTTTATTAGGCTTTGGTGAGAAAATGGCAGGTAAATCAGCTGAAGATTACACCTCCAATATTTTTATGACAGAGCCAAGAGTCCTATCAAATAGGAATATTTAGCTAGGTCAGCAACACATTAATGGTAGGGTACATCATCTGGAATTAGGGCTGTAATTTAAAGCAGTCTTATTACTGAGATCGCTAATGTTCAGGCTTTTATTAGTGACACAACTTAATAAAAATGGAAAATATGAGGTCCGGGCCATAATATGTGTTAGGCAGCTCTCTGAAGATGTTTGGCAATTACAACTGAAGGCCAAATATAGTATCATTCAATGTATATCACAGAGTCATCAAAAGATGAAAGGAATGTTCAAATATTCATGTAGGAATGCTTTTTAAGCACTATTGTTTGTTAACTTAATTAAGGTGCAGCTTTAACTTTAATTTGATGTGCTAACCTTCAGGTCTAATTGGCCCTAGTAATATAACCCCAAGGATGTAGCAGGAAAGTTCCACCAAATTCCAAACCTACCCTCAATTCTCAAGATTATAACAAGCCGATTTGTGTGTGCATGATCACACATTTGCAAAATATTGAATGGGTCCATTCCTTTGCCCCGTTCTCCTACCCGTCCCAGTAGGCTAAATGTAACCTTCAGCCCAACAGGGGAGAGGCTTGTAAATTACCACTGGAGTTTCCCCTTCCCGCTCCTGCTGCTAGCATTTCATTAACCCCATCCTGATCTCCTCCGACCTTGACTGCTTGCCTTCACTCACAGGGGAATGGGCTCTCTCCTCAGCCCTCTGTTCCCCTCACTCATTGCCAAACAGCTTTGAGCTGCAGCCAGTGCATATGTCACCCACTGCACCGAAGCCTCAGTTAGAGAGAAACAACACAGGGTTGGGGTCTAGTTGCACTTGTCTGTCTGAACACTCCACATGTGTAGTTGCTCTTACATGCAACCTCAAAACCAATAATAAACAATATTTCAAGGGAAATCCAGTCTGCAACATGATGTTGGACTGTGGAAAAAATGTCACACAGATTCTGAAGAATCAAACCCAGGCCCTTCTTGCTGCTGTGATGAGAGTGCTAATAGTATTATCAGTGTACTGTGTTAAATTCTGTCTGCTGCCTGAAACTAAAGCCATAACATACTCTCCTTCTGCTGGCTTACACCTTATTTTTCTGTTGGACTAATGGTTCTGCAACCCTAACAGGATGCTACAGTGAAGATCTCTGATCACTTTTACTAGCACCAAAGATGAAACAGAGGGATTACTCACAAGACTTTGAATAGTCAGTCTAACTTTTGTTAAACTCACAATATATTTGAATTTTTGTTTAACAAAAAAATATGTGCCACATCCTATTAGTGTAAATTAATATGGCACACTTACTAAATTATATATGCTTTATCACTCATTTGTTATAAGATTTTAATGAGCAATGCTACTGCATTTGAATCCAAGTCATCAGGCTGTAAATTATGCCCTAACTAACATTTTAACTTTTAACATTTATTTTTAAAATATGTTTTTATTGTGTAAGCTGCATTTGGATAATGTAAAGATAACTTAATTCGGCAAGGTGGCTCAGTGGTTAGCACGTCCGCCGCTCAGCGCTGGGGATTCAGGTTTTCCGTTTTTCTCCCACAGTCTAAAAACGTGGATTGAAGGTAAACTGAATGCTCTGAATTGCCCCTAATTGTGTTTGCTAGATAATGAATGAAGGCATGAATTTAAGACCTACAAAATGTGTGAAGGATTATTCATTTCTGCATCGTGACAATAACCATAACATTGTGGATAAGGGCTCAAAAGCTGCATGCTGCAGAAACATTATATACATATATATGTGTACGTGTGTGTGTGTGTGTGTGTGTGTGTGTGTGTGTGTGTGTGTGTGTCAGAAAAAAGTAATTTAGGTGGATTAACAATACTGAAAGTGTGAATATGTGAATATGTATTTTTATGTGTTTGTCTGCTTGTGATGGACTGGTTATCTTCTTACGGTGGGTCTCTGTCTTTCACCCCAGTGAAAACTAAGATCCTCTTCCACTATAAATTAGAATCAGCATCTTAAAAGAATGAATGAAGATTACAGCACTGCTACGGGTAAGTAAAATTAGGTCAGTGTAAGATGGTGCTGGCTTATGTTGATCTTTTCCTACTCTCTGCGTCCCCATTTGCACCTTCTATATCTCAGTTTTTCTCCTAAAATTGATACACTTCCTCAGCATTGCTATTACATTTTCAGAGTTTACTGGGAAATTGTTACATTATGTGAAGTGTCTAACAAATTGCTTATGCTCCTGTAATTGGATTACAACAGTCATGTGCTCTCCCATCGGTGAGATCAGGCAAGCAAGGCTCCCACCATTCTCACAACCAGAGTAGTAATTTTATTTGCCTTGCCTCAGTCTCTCTCTCTCTCTCTCTCTCTCTCTCTCTCTCTCTCTCCCTGTATTGTAGTTCTCTCTGCTGCTACTTGCCAAACGACTCTTTAGTGCAGGATTGTTTTTCTGTCCCCGACAAGCCAGTTTAATTGTAGCACATGTTCATTAGCATCCAGTTATGGAATAGGTCTGATTCTTATTGCTAAGAAGGAGAGACAAGATTTTGTAGCACAAAAATTGTAAAATATTGTCCTTTCACTAGTCAAAATACTGGGTAGTTTAATAAATGAAAACATATCTGTTTTCCCTAAATTCTTATTTTTCCTGACCAGATGAAAATCAGCATTTAACATGATGTCTTTCCCATGTTTCAGCATAGAAATGTATAAACAGAGGACAATGTCTTTGGCGGAAGGCATGGTGGCTTAGTGGTTAGCACATTCGCTTCTCAACACTGGAAATTCCTCAAATCCCAATCTGAATGGAGTTTCCATGTTTTCCCCATGTCCAAGTGGATTTCTTCAAGGTTCTTTTGCTTCCTCCCTCCAAAAACATGGATTTACAGTAAATTGAATGCTCTAACATGTCCCATATAGTGTGTGTTTGTGTGTGTGTCTAGTATGCACAGCAATAGATTGGCACCTTGTCCTGGATGTATCTGCCCAGTGCCCGAAATGTTCTCCCCTGGATGGGCATGTGGAAACCCCAGTGACAATAGTAGAAGATCAAGCCTAATATAATGAGTGAATGAATTAATAATTCATTCTTTGGCAAATTGTGTTTCCTTATATTCCCAGACGTAGCCTTTTTTACATTGTAGTGAAATCCTTTTCCATTTGCAACTTAAAATTATGTTTTATATATATATATATATATATATATATATATATATATATATATATATATATATATATATATATATATTCATTCATTATCTATATATATATATTCTTATATGTGTTCTTAATTAATTTTTTAATTGTGGATAAATCTAGACCTTATCTCATCTTATCTCATCATCTTTCTCTTAATCCTATACTGGGGACTAGGGTCACAGGAGGGGGGTGTTCCCCATGCCCATCCTGGACAGAACATTTTGGGTGCTGTGCAGATACACCAAGGACAGGGCATCAATGTGTCTCTGAGTACACATTCACTCACACTGACACATAGTCCAGTTCAACTAAGCTTTTACTTTTTATATTTGATGCATTTTAATAAATATTAATTTAGATTAATAAAAATAAGTTTAATAAATATAGATTAATAAAGCTTATCAAATCTTTATGTTCTCAGATTTGTGAATAATGTGTAGTTCAATCAATCCCAATTCAAATTTGTTAATATTTGAACAAAAAGTGCAATAACATTGAATATCTGCAATTATCAAACCCTTATCTAACAGATAAAATGAAAATAAAAATTGTTATATAAATCACATATAAATCAATGCCTGCAAAACATGCACAACAAAAATAAATAACCTATATAAAGTAAAAATAAAACAATTGCAGAATAGTAATCCAGTTAAGGCACATACTAGGGAAACCTGTTAGACCATGTGACAGATATGGCAGCCATTTTGAATGCCACCATTTTGGATTATTTCAGTGTTTCAAATGGACAGGTAGGTGTGTGATTCATTAAGATATTAAAGAATTACTTTGAATCATGAGTGTGTTTTTTGCCAAAATATCTTTGTTTATTCCCATGTTGAAACAGTGATTTTATGTATAAACAGAAGTTTGGGTCACAGAATTACAGTTCATTTTTACTTAAGTTAAAGTTAAAAAGTTTTTTAAAAAGTTAAAAAGCTTAAACATGGAATCATTTGACTGCAGAACTCATTTTTACATTTTAATTGCCATGTTACTTCTCGGGCGGCACGGTGACTTAATGGTTAGTACGTTTGCCTCTCAGCACTATTGATTCCCGGTTCGAATCCCAATCTGGATGGCGTTTTAATTTTCTCTCTGTGTCTGCATGGGTTTCCTACAGGATCTCCGGTTTCCTCCCACAGTCGAAAAACATGGATTAAGGTCAATTGAATTCTCCTACTGACCCCATATAGAGTGTGTCTGTGTGAGTGAGTGTGCCCAGTAATACATTGGCGCTCTGTCCTGTGTGTATCTGCCCAGCGTCTGAAACTTTCTCCCCTAGATGGACATGCCCCCCCCCGACCCTAGTATAGGATAAAGTGGAAGATAATGGATAGATAGATGTCTGATATTTTAATATAAACATTTATTGTTTTATACACATTATACACATTTATTGTATATAAACATTTATTGTATTCATTCAGTGTGAGTGAGTGTGTACCCAACGATGGATTGGCGTCCTGTCCTGGGTCCATCTGCCCAGCGCCCGAGACGTTCTCCCCTGGATGGGCATGGGGAACCCCACCGCAACCCTAATAGAGGATAAAGCGGGAGATAATGAATGAATGAATGTATTCATTTATGTAGATGACAGTGTGATGGTTTCTTTAACAATTCCACCTGAAGATGGTCACATACCCACAGATGTTTTTGCACTTTGTGTTTAAGAAAACATTAACTTTTAAAGTATTTTCATGTTGAAAAATGAACTACAGCTGTTGAAAGACCTCAATTATTTTCAGTCTCGTACTAAGAAGCTGTGTTTTAAACTGACTCTGTTTATCCAGCATGACTGTCACCAGTGCACAAAGCAAGATCTTTACTGCTTTACTGAACACCTTTGGGATGAACAAGAATAGAGGTAAGAGCGCCATTGTACCCTCGTTACCGACATCAGTGTCTGATTTCATAAATGCTTAAATAGATAAATGTAAAAGTAGTAATGTAAGTTGTTTAATGAAAAGTAAAAAGCAGCTTAAAACAGGATAACATTCAAGTATATTTATTTACTTTGCTTTGTAATAGATGAAAAAATTCATTGGTATATTCCTTTTTTTAACTCCTTTTTAGTAGAATGTTTTTGGGTTCTTGTTATGCTGCATGACACAAATTCTCATGAGATGCAGCCCATGAACAGATATCCAGCCATGTTCCTTTAGAATCCGTTTATAAAATTCAAAGTTCATTATTCCGTTAAATATGGCAACCTGTCCTGGCCCACATGTTTTAAAACAGCCCTAAACTATGATACTACCACCACTGATAGGATGTTTCACAGATAGGAAGAGGTTTCAATTCTAGGATGCAATGATTATCTTTCTTATACATTACACATTATTTAAATCAAATAAAAAAGAAAACATATTTTTGTCTTATCCATCCACAAAACATTTTAATAGCCTTTTAGAATTAGATATTGTGATCTTTAGCATGTGAAGCAATGGTATTTTTTAACAGCAACAACTTTATTCTCACAAGCCTACCATTGTTGTTCAGTATTCTTCCGATGGCAGAAATATAAACATAAGTTAGTCAATGTGAAAAAAGTATTTTGTTGATAAGAAGTTACCTAGGGTTTTTTTAAGATCTTGTGGATTTTTCTATGTGTTGCTCTTGGTGTAAACTATATTGGTTGACCAATCCTGGGGATGGTAATAATGATGGTCTTGAGTTTTCTCCATATGACTAACTGTGGCTTGGCTATTTAGAGATGGTTCTGTAATTGGCTTATTGACATGAGTTATGAGTTGATTTAAAATAAGCATCTGCAGAATGAAAAAAACGCAATGAACTTTTAAAAATAATTCACACACAAACATGATTTTATCCATAAATTGATTTGAGCCCTATGTTGTGTGGATTGCCTTAACACTCTTAATTACTTAGATCCAATAGACAGATCTTTCTTTTTATTTAGAACACAGTATTTTAAACTAAAGAGAATAGTGATTATATGATAAGCTTGCCTTTCCACTGGATTTCATATTCAGTGTTTTAGACAATGGTTATAAAAAATGGCTGTAAAAACAGCCCGAGACTGTGTATGACATATTGGAGTAATCTTATTAGCCAAGCCAGCCACTTACATAAAAAAACTAAATAGAAATAATCGACCCTGCTGCTAAGCCATGTGCACCCTGAGAATGGCTTAATTTTTATAATGTCCCACTGACAAGAGATTATCCAGCAAAGTAATGGCTAATCGATAGGGACTTAAGATGTCAGTAGTAACAGATAACATACTAAAAGGGATTGATTATATGCATTTTCTACTTTTATGAGAAAGTTCAGACATAAGGTAGCAGCAAAGCTTGTTAAGGAGAGAGTATACCTATCCTTACTAGGAGCAGAGAAACACACAAGCTGAAGGCAGATTGTTGAATCGGAAGAAGAGATTAAAGGAAAAGGAGCTGCTGACCTATGCATTCTGTTAGACGTTAGGCTGATTTATAAAGGGGATAAGCCTTGTCTAAAGGGGGAATGAAAGATATCTCCATGCAAATGATCTTAAATGAGTTCTCACAGTCTGTTGTCACAGTGGGAGCACTGGCAGAGGAGAAACAGATCAGAGTGGATGATGGAAACTTGTTGGTCCATTCCGAAAAATGGTAGATTTATTCCTTCCACATTAATTTTGTCCTGGTTAGTACGGTTAACACACTGCATTAGCTTTCTAAAGATCTAACAAACCTTTATATTAATGTTTAAACAATATAATGCTTCAATTTTATGTAAGCTGATCATCAGAATTTAGATGTAAGAGTGTATAGTGCTGACGATGACATCTGGTTTCTGTTAGTTTTAATGGTAGCAGCTGTTGCAACTACAACTAAATTTATCTAGTATAAGCCTAAATTTTGTTCCAAATTTTTCCATCCTGGAAATATTTTCAGCCTCTTCTTTCTAATTAAGACACTCTTTCATCTGCTCTTTTATATTCCTATATTTTATTAGACTATGACAGAGAAAATGGACACTGAAAACTAAATAGAACTTTTTGTGAATAAATCAGAATTAGAATACTAATAATTTTTAATCCCCAGGGGCAAATTGCAGTAATACATAAATAAATAAAATAAATACATAATTGTTAATAATTTGCCAATTTTTTGTTTAGGGGTAAAAATAGAGTACAAATTAATAAATTATCATGTAAAAAAATGTCAGTTAAATTCCAGAAACTAAATATCACCTATTTTTTTTTAGATATTCTTTAAATAGAATCTAAGTGGGCAAAGTTAACAAAAAATTTAAGTCAAGTCATTTTAATTCTTTGTAATATAGTTTTAATAAATATTTTTTTAAAGGTTTAAGATAAATAACAGATTTCCTAGTTATTTATGGCCATATACTGTATATAACTACAAACATATTCATTTAATTGAAATATAAAGATGAGGCTATTTCATATTTGCTGAAATATTGTTTAATAAGTTCAATAAGTTTAATTGAAATGGTGCCAATTTCCTTTCTTCCTCACTTATTCATCCATCCATTTTCTTCCACTTTGGAGGGGGGGGGGGGGTTTCCCATGCTAATCCATGGGAGAACGTTTTGGTCGCTGGGCAAATACACCCAGGACAGGGCGCCAATATATCACTGGGCACACACTCACTCACACAGACACATACACACAGACACACTCTATATGGGGTAATTTGGAGAACTCAATTTACATTGAATTCATGTTTTTGGACTGTGGGAGGAAACCGGAGAGCCCGGAGGAAACCCACTCGGATGCGGGGAGAACATGGAAACTCCACCCAGATTGGGATTCGAACCGGAAATCCCTAGCGCTGAGAGGCAAACGTGCTAACCACTAAGCCACCGTGCCGCCCTCCTCACTTATTATTTTACATATATTTATATTATTTAAAATTATATAGTTACACTGTTTTTTATATTATTTGATTATTTGATTCAACAAACCTTTTATAACAATAACAGTAAATGATAGTTATGAAAATAACTTGAACTGCTTTTTAACAGTAAATGACAGTAATGAAATAAAATACTTTACCTGATTTATTGATAACTGAAATATTAAAGTTGGGTAAACAGTAAAGTATTAAATGGAGCAAATATTATTTTCTGCTTTGAGACCAAATGACTAAATTTTGTATTTATTTTTTATAGTCAATTTTAGAGTACAAAACTAGATATTCCTTAAATCAGCATGTCTACTGTAATGAAAAACATTGTACTGTAATTTGTTCAAATGTGGTTCATTGTATCATAAAATTGTGTATTGTTTTTAAACTTAGGAACAATACTAAAATGACTTATTTCTTATTTTAAAAATGTCCATATATATATAATTTTAATGTCTTATATTTTTTACATTTTAATTTATTAGAAATTGGATAATTAATCATAGTAAACAGCCATGTAACCAATTTACATTTAGTCATTTAGTAGATGCTTTTAACAAAAGAACACTAGATGGATAATTTGATTGTCATATATTTTATACACTGTACGTAATACTGTTTATTAAATTTAATTAGGAGTAAATGTACTCGTATACACTAAAAGCAAGGCATGCTTATATATATAGATAGATAGATAGATAGATAGATAGATAGATAGATAGATAGATAGATAGATAGATAGATAGATAGATAGATAAACAATTATTATTCAAAAGAAACTTAACAATATTGTGTTAAATATAAGTTCAAGTTCAAAAGTTTAATTTTACAAAATGCTTAAGCAAAAAGCTAAATAAATAATCATAAAGTTTATATTCTGACATCTAGCACCACATGAAAACACTTACAAGGATAATTGGAAAGTAAAATGACCAGTTCAAAATCAGAAAAACAGAAAAACAAAAATATCCACATTAGCAATTATATATAGGATGCATTATACTGTTTGTTTCTGATTCTATGCACTATTAACTGACCAGTGATCAGTTTCTATCCTGTTTGTTTAATTTAATCTAATCAACAATGTAGTTTGTTCCTAAATCTTTAGGTGATTTCTACATAACAGCATTTTAACCATCTTGTGTTCATATTTTAATTTATTATAATTAGGTTTAATAAACAAACAAATAAAGATTTACAATCCGTTCAGTTTATCTGCTAAGTAATGTATTATTCATCCTTAAATATAATGTATTTAGGAAATATAGATGCATATGTTCATGTGTGAAGGTGGAGGGAAAATAAAGTGTGGGGGTGTGATGCATACCTCCCAACAGTTTAATTAAAGCTAATACACTTGCTTAGTATAAAGCAAATTCCTAAAATCACACAATTTTAGTATTAATATTATTATTTTATGGATGGCTCACTGGTTAAATGGTTGAACTTGATAAATTAGTAGGTTTGAGGTTATTTTATACATACAGTAATTGGAGACCATCACAGTGGCTAAGACTTAAGTGACTTAGATTTAAGAATTAACACAATATGCTTCAAGCACTTCAAAAATCGTTTAGACATTTTTTTTCAATAGGCTGTAGCCAGAATTTGGTATTTGAGAAGACCCACAAAATACCTGCTTTAAATGAATGTGTGAATGTATTATTATATTATATAGTTTTGCAGTTGAAGGTCTTGTTTTGACTTGATGTTATTAATAATCAATTCATTTTATGGTCCAAAACATGGCAAAATCTGCCGGTGACCAGTATGTTTACTTTAACATTTACATTTAGTCATTTAGCTAATACTTTTGTCCAAAGCAACTTACAAGTGAAAGAACAACAGAAGTCAGTAAGATAAGGTTTGGTGTTTCTCCACCTTTCACCCTATGAATGTTTGGAGAGGCTACAACAGTCACGCCCCTGATCAGGATAGGCAGTTTAGGAACTGGATGAATTAATCAAATACAAAAATTTGGGTTTGTGTATGATAAAATTTAAGACTACATATTTATTACATTAAATAAATACATTAAATATATATATATAAATATTTATATATATATATATATATATATATATATATATATATATATATATATATATATATATATATATATGAATGTACATTCTGAATAAAAAATTGTTTTAAAAAACATGTTTAAACAACATGTTTTAAAAATAAACTTCTACATAAAAAAAATCTAAAATTCATACACATAATTTATGCAGATTTACATACTGCTTTACTGTGTTTTGTCTATAGATTATAGGTAGGTCTCTAAAACACTTAATAAGTTTTAAAAAAAAACAAAAAAAACTCAGATGCTTCTATTTGTCTCTACAAGGTCGCTCAGAAGATTACTATGTAATCCACCCTTAGATCTGTCTTTTACCTTTTATTGTTTACAATCTGTATTTTATTTTTCTTTATTATACTTTTTTATATAACATATTTCAAATTTAGCTTTTTCAAAAATATAAACCAATATAATGGTCAGGTGTGATTGTACTCATTAAGCTAAAGCTCTCTTTTATATGTATGTGAATGTAAAACAAGTCCTCATATTGTGCAAATATGGTCCTGCGCCATGCCTATTGTTCCATTCTGTCTTTAACTAGGTTTCCCCTCGCTTTATGAAGTGTGTTATGAGAAGGCACACATGCTGTTCACTTCATTTCAGGAGGGCTCAGTGACAACCTTAACAAAAGAGTCTGACCTCTGCGCCTCCTCGTTTTCAAACATTAGGGTAATTCCCTATGCAAATGTGCCTTGCTATTGTGCCTAGCCTTGTGGGCCTTTTCAACTCCTTTTCCAAACCCAGCTTTGACTGATTACCCTCTGACAGCTCCAATGTGGGCGCACTTACCCAGATTGACATAATCATTAGGGGTGGGCAGACCAAGACCCAGTGCTCGACAGTTTTATCTATTTGAAGACACCCCCTCCAACTCCACCCCCTGCTTTACCAAAGCAGCTGAGACTCCCCTCTCACTGAATTAACTCTCTTACTTTAACACAAGCGTACACACTTAAAAGAGACAAACCCCTCAGTAGTCTCTCACCCACCCCTTGCATTCATCATCCTGAAGTTAATTGGTGTGGGCTTTAAACAAATTTCCTTTAGCCCAACCATCAGCCGGCTGCCTGAAGACGCAGGGCTGAACACTGACTGCTGACCCACTGTCATATGCTGCCTATTGATTAAACTGAAGAAGCAGCCCCCTCTGATAAACTTCCAGTCTGGAGAATCCATTATCCCTATGAAAGATCAAGAGCAGGAGGGAGCCTGTGCGCGTCCTGGCCATCAATATGGAAGACGAATGGGGGTTAAATTCAGCCCTGATTTAGAGTTTCTGTTTGAACTTTCCCTGGGCTAATCTCCCTCTTACCTACCTTGTTCTCAATTCTCTAGTGCTTTGCCTGTGCTCAGATACTGGCAGCTTTGGTGAAATGGTATAGGGAGGATAGATCACCATGGCATAAATAATCAAGGTTTTAATTGATTATAATTGAATTGATCTAATGGAATAGGGAGCTGATGATCATCTAATTTTTGCTAAATGAAGGCGAGCTAGGCCTGCAGAGGAGCCCTCTTTATTTACGATGTAAATTATACCCAGATAAAGACGTCACAGATTAATGCCCTCTACCAACTCTTCAGAGTCTAGAGGAAAGGAGCATTACTCTTACGACTGAACGTGTACCCGGTCCCATAATGAATGCAGATTGCTGACCCATAAAATAGAATAAAAAAAGCAATCTTGAGCTGTGGATTCACATTATCACTATTCCCTCCCCCTCCTTTTCTCCATTCCTGCCATTCCCCAAGAACCACCGAGTCTCAATCAGGAGGGAATGGGCATTCATGACAAGCAGTTCACTGTAGGGTTAATTAAACAGCGTGCTTTAGCACTGCCACTGTCATCTGCCAAAACACAGATCCATCAGTCACACACACACTTTATTCCTACACAGAGCGTACATGTCAATGTGCCAGGGCTTGGCCGTCCCTCAGTGACAGACAAGGACTTTAAATCTTCTCTGGTTTATCAATTATTCCTGTGATTACTCACACGGATTAGACTCAGGGCCCAAGGCGTTGATCAGATTTATCACAAAGCCCTTTGTTATTACATTTATAAAATAAGGGAGGGAGTCTGAGCTAAAGTCGCCCCTGTGAATGGAGGCCAGGTGATGTATTTTTCTTATTTAATACTCAGCATCAGAAGTACCTTTTATTGCTGCCACCCATGACACTAGCCAGACAGGCTTTTAGCAAATCACTGGCTTGGCACTTTATTTTATAGTGTTCATTAATAACTATCATTGGCCTTCACACAACACAACTCATGCTTCTCTGAAGGCAAACGACATACAACACAGATTAGTTTGGCCCAAAATTCATAAGCATGTCATAAACCATTTAATGTCCCTCAATCAAGTTTCGCACTATGTAAAAAATGCCAAAAGCAGTTCAAGGTGGTGCCCTCTCATAAATTGTTTTGAGTTCAGAAAACACAAAAGCTCAAGGCAGTTTGGAACTTTAGAAACTTTAATACACCTAGTCATGAATGCAATCATAACGCTATTCTCCAGCTAACTGAGTTCTGTGGTCACAAAATGTTAAAGATCAAAAGCAGGAGGCCTTCATCACTGTGTGAATGATACTAGTAAGGTGCTGATTGTGTATATTTTGTTTTTAAAAAACCATTGAAATGGCAGCAAACTGTCATCAAAATATCAGTACATTTAAAAAATGTTGCAGGTGGTACAGCATTTAACATTTCCACATCACAGTAAAAAGATACTTCTGCAATATTCAGGAGGGTTTAAGATAAGATTAATCTTTTATTAGTTCCTACATGGGCAAATTCACAAATGTCCTTTCTGAGTGTGCATGTCCTTCCCGTGCTTGTGTGGATTTCTCCCACATTTAAAAAAAAATCCATGTCATTTTGTAAAGTAAAGACGTTGGATTGCTAAACCTCATCTTTGACTGCATTCCTTAAAACACATAAACATTTATCGATTCAAGTTGTCCATCACCAACTCAATGTCTTGGTCAGTGGTGATTATATTATGTTAGTTTTCTACTGAAGGCCTAGCTGGTAGCTGGTATTTAATATTGTAGCAAATTGGTCCAGTAACATGCCTCCTTTCTGCTTTGTTGAACCAAAACATCGATTACATTTACATTTGGTCAATTAGCAGATGCTTTTATCCAAAGTGACTTACAAGCATCCCAACTTGATGGGTTGGGATAGAACACAGGAAGAACCCCCTGAAGCAATGAGGGTTACCCACATTGGGAACTATAGTGGACCTGGGAATTAAATCCACAACCGTTGGTTTGATAGCCCAACACCCTAACCACTGAGATACCACAACCCTATTATTTTCTTAATGAACTGTCCCCAAGAAGCTTTACAGTTGTCTAAGTGTGTATCCTTAATTTACAAGTCAGAGCGAAGGTGGCAAAAACCTTGTGAGGACCATGGCTCAGTAAGGGACTCTTTTATCTTTGAGCTGGTGTTAACAGTAAAAAACATAAATATATAATACAGATAATGTATGTGTATAATCAGATGCTCAGTCCAAAAGAAACCAGGTATGTTAATTTGATTAAATATTTGATTAAGCATGGTCATTAAATTTAATGCTTATCCCTCTCATCCTTTGTGAAAATGAAAGTGCTTAAAGGTCTTCACTGTAACACCCTTGCAAGAAAGGCTCATTAGTCCAAAAAAAATAAATCTATTCATCAAATGTGTGATCAACAAAATTTATTTGATTAAGTTGAATTATCAAAGTTCCTCTAATTAAAAAATATTGTTAAAAAAATCTAACTAAAAGGTTGGCAGGTCGCATACACTTGCTGGTTAGTTTATTAACAACCCCTTACTGCACTTTTTTCTTTTACAAATTACATTTATAAAAAAAAGTTTTTATAGTTTTAAAATTATATTTGTAATAAATCAATTTTTTATTTACTTTTATGGTCAGGACAACCATAGATCATTCTTAGCACTGCAGTGACATTTAAAGTCATGGTGTCATGGTGTGTTAGTGTGTGTTAAGTGTGTATGTAAATAATCAACCACCAGCATCCTGTAGATAGCACTGAGCAATGATGGAAAATTAAAAGATTAACACAAACTGTGCAGCAACAAATGAGCTCAGCTCTCTTGTAGATTTTACATCTGTAGGTGAATAAATGTGTTTAGCAGAGTGCATAGTGAGTGATTGCTCTCTAGTCTCCAGTCTCCAGTCTCACTGCATGGTTGAGAATCAAATAGTATCTGAACTGTGGTTATCATCTGAGAGTCAGTATCCAAAGCAGATGCACCAGGTCCTTTCTGGGTGGACTGTGTATGTTCTCCTGATTTTGCTAGTGTGGGTTTTCTGCCACAAACCAGAGACGTCCGTGTCTTCTTGTGTAGGTAACCTGACCAAAGTGTTTCACTGCCTATTGCCTCAGGCTGCAATGAGATTGGCTCTAAACACACAGTCTTAATTAGGTTAAAAATAGTAGAAAAAAACTAAATCAATATCCAACAGCGCACTATTACATTCATATAAAATAAAAAAGTATATGGAGCCACTAGAAACCTGATATGTGAACACTACTCATTAAAAGCCACAGATTTGGTTTAATCTGGGGTTTTACAAACAATCAAGGATTGCAATTAACCCCATATTAGACACATTTGGAATTTTGGTTTTGACTTGTGTTTTGATGTCCCGAAGACATGAAGAAGTTTAGATGAGTATAAAGGTGAACGTTTATCTATCTTTAAAAAATTATATGTACATATTACAATCTAATATTCCACAGTAAAGCATAGTAAAGGAAAACGTACAAATGAAAATTAAGAGTTATTAAAAGGCAGAACAATCATACATTAAGTAGTGTCATCACTGCAAGTGTCATCACTGCAAGGCTTTTATCACCTAGTAGACAGCTAAGGTGTGTAAAGTGAGTTCACATTAAGAGCTCTAGTTTTGGTTTACAGATTAAATGCATGTAATTCAGCTTAGCGGGTGGTACGGTGGTTAGCATGTTTGCCTCTCAGTGCTGGGGATCTAGGTTCAAATCTCAATTTTGGTGGAGTTTCCATGTTCTCCATGTGTCCGCATGGGTTTCCTCTGGATTCTCTGGATTCTCTTGCAATTGCCCCATATAGTGTGTTTTTGTGTATGTCTGTGTGAGTGAGTGTGCCTAGTGATGGATTGGAGCCCTGTCATGGGTGTATCTGCCCAGTACCTGAAACGTTATCCCCGGGATGGGGATGGTGAACCCCTTCTGCGACCCTAGTAGTGGATTAAGTGGAAGATAATGAACGGATGAATGAATTTAACTTAGCTTGATGTACTAAATTGTTTTTTCATGTGGGTGTGTGATGACAGTGTTTGTCTGGTTTTCTGTTAAACTGGCAAATTATCCAGAGTGTTTTCCAGCCTTTTGTGGATCACTAGGAAATCCTCTAAATGCTGTGAAGGACTCCAGCACCCCTGCTACCTTAATTAAAGTAAGCTCCTTCAGATGGAAGGATGAATGGATGATTCATCAAATGAATGAATAAATTGCTTGAAAACCAACAGTGAATCTGTGGTATAACTTTAAAGCTCATTACACACAAACAGAGGTCTACGAACCTGTAGAAGCGGGCTACCTGGTGATAGAAACCTGTAATCACTATTAGATAAAGAAATAAAGTGATAAACCAGAAAAACGCCAAGATGGTGAATGCTGTCTTAAGGCTCTATACCAAATATGTGTACAAGGCATATACTTTATACCCTGTAAACATAGCGTGTGGTCAAGATTAGCTGAATTTATCTTCAATTTGATTCCACATCAAATTCTTGGTCATGATGGTCTTTTAACAAAAACAACACACAGAAACGCCTTTCATAGACATCTCGCCTCAACAGGATAAACAGTTTCCTGCTGGACAAATATGGGTTCTATGAGTTTTCATCCACTATAAACAGAATGTATCAGGGCCATTGGTAGTTTTTTTCCCCCAGCATATGTGGCTTGACACTTAACAGGAAGACATTGAGCAGAAAAGCACTTTGCCGGTCTTTTTAATATGGCACAGCAATATGAGCATCCAGCCTCTCTCTCCCTCACAGATTCATACAGGCTTAATGTACCTCTCCCAAATCCCATTAGCTGACAGGCTGTTGAAACAGCTTGAATGTGTGAGGCTCATGCTTGAGGGATCAGGCCAAACCGGAAGGTCTGGCACCTAGTCAACTTGACAGAAGCCCGTTGCCTCTCCTCTTTAGAGAGGCACGGGCGACAAAGAGCTCGTCAGCACTCGCCACTCAAGAACCAGCAGGGAGGCAAACTGTACAGTAGTTAACTCACTAATATGGACAACATGCAAGTGCTTGTTTTATGTGTTGCTAAGTGTAACCGACACAAATTTGAAGACCCTGAGATCCACATCACAACAGATGGAGCCAATACTACTATTTGCTTTATTTCAGACTTATTTTGGTTTCACATTTATATATAAACAAATAAAACAACCTCTGGAGAAGGGAGAGATGTACCCTAGAGCTATATTGAAAATTGGATTAAAAAACAAAAACAATTTTTCTGAACGGATTGCAATTCCTTTCCTGAAAGAGCAGAATTTGGTTTGTGTAAAAAATAGGTCATTTCATTTAAAGGTGACAACAATGTCTTTAATGGTCACACTGAGAGAATACCTCTCTTTTGCTGTCCATTGGGTAAAAACAGGAACGTAACATTTGGGCTCACCATCCAAAGCTCAGATCCAATTTGTGTTCGCATGTGTGGGAAAGTAAGCGTCCACTGAGCCCCTGGGGCAATAGTACCCCTCTCAGTGCTGACATTTATCCACACCGTACACTGCTGTGCCCTGCTTGAACAATTAAACCAGCAAATAATACAAAGCCAAGCCCGCACCATGCCCTGCATCTGCTTTACTTGATGTCTTAGCCAAACTTAAGTCAAATAGTTACCCATGTTGTCTAAATTTATGGCTCTAGCTTAATCCAGCACATTTTACATGGCTATTATGAGATATGGCATGAGATATTTTTTGCTTATATCTGAAAAGTCTTAGTGAAAGCTGCTGAGTTGGTGGTAAAATGATATCATTCAATATCTTTGACTTAACTACTAGACAATCCAATGGCTTGGATTATGTTTTAGACTTACAAGTTATTTAGCTGTATTTAAACCTTTTCTAAAACATCAAAGGCGTTTAGAATGTAAATGTTGCAATGCATTTTCAAGTTCCTGTTAATATGCATGTTCAGAAATGAAGAGTGATTTTAATTTTGCCTTTTCTAATGAGATAAGGAGACATGTCTTGTCCAGAGTGAATATGAATGCAATTTTTCATCATATTCATAAACCATTCTGTGCTGATGGGTTCATTACCATCAAATTAGAGATAAAAATCATGCTAGTGCCCTGAAATGATGTGGAAAGACAGCACTGATAAGATTAATGATAAATACATTAGTGTTGGGCCAGACGTGTCTCAGATTCTCTACCATGCATATGAGGTTATTGAGAAGCGACAAATCCAACCAAAGAAGCAGTGCCAACACCATGCTGCACATTACAGTAGAAGCAGGCATTATCTTCATGAGATGGGATGAAATGTAGCTGAATGACACCGGGCTTCAGCTCTGCTGTGCAGCTGGAGTGAAGACATAGAGGTTGTCAGCATGCTTGGAGGAGGCATTGATTCAGGTGTCTTTTAAGCAGCGGCTGAACTAGGCGTTCCAGGGTGGCCGAGGACGTCCTACGGACAGAGCTGCACTACTGTGACATATCTCCACAGCTGACAGCTTTTAACGTCCCATCTAATTTATGTCGTGTGGGGAATGGGAATGAAATGTTAATAAAGAATCTCTGCATCACATATTCTTAACTGCAGCCTCAGGCTTCTCCCTGCATCTGTCATGGAGATGGATACAGGAAATAGCGGGAAGGAGGGGCAGACGAAGTGAGTTTGATAGGAAGTCGGCTTCACCACATATTTGTGAAGATCATAGATTTGGAGTCTTCCAAAGAATCAGACTTTTTCCAAATGCAAATGATATAGCGACACATACCAACACAAACTAGTGATTAGTTCCATGTACTCAATTTCCTAAGAGAGTATTTAGGCAACATGAATTGACTGCAAACTGCTTTGAGTGGCTAACATTTATCTCATGTCTCCAGGCTGTCATTAAATAGATTATCTTGTCTGATTAGTTAAACATGATATTGAGCTGTTTGGATTCCCTCCAGCCAGAATGATGGATGAGTAGGGTCATCTTACACAGCCAGGCCTGAAGAGGGCAATGTGTGCACGTGTCTGCTTAAACTTCAGGAACGTTTGCACCGACCTGACACACATGCCAGTCATGACCTTTTAAAAATAATGACAGGAGCAAGAGTCATTCTCAGACACTGTCTGAGGGATAGAACAAAAGACCGGAGTCATTTCTGTATTATACTTCTAATCACCCTGGCTTCGAAACTAATAGGAACTTTGTAGGAATAGATTAAAAGTAGAATACGTATCTCATCAGCATCATGTCCACTATATAAAGTGCTCAAAGCACTCACTTCCTGGAGCTAATAGCAGCTGAAATGTGGTCAGCCTGTGGCAGTATTACTGGAAAGCACCCTAAGTGGAAAAGTTGAGTTTAAATAGTTTTTGGTAATTACCATGAGGTTAAAGTTAATATATCGCACACAGCGGGAGCATTTTATGGCCTTTTGCCTTATATCGCCTACCCAGTTACCCCAGCACTCAGAGTGCAGGCAGACATGCGAGAAATTAAAAGTGGGGCCGAGACCGATTACTAAGTGCTCAGATATTCAGCGAGAAAGGGGAGCCGGACACAGAAAGGACATCTTTAGAGTGTCGGGATGTCCGTAATCAAATAAAAGATACAAGAAACCATATGAAACAAAAGAATCTCATATCCGTAATGGTCAGCAGCTCAGGTCCTGTCCCTGGACCATTGGCTTTTGTGGTCAGATTCAATTTCAGATATTTTATAGTGGCACTGCCACTCCATTAAGACTCATTTCCTTCACACCAGTAGTGACTTTGGGGGACCCAAGGAATTTGAAGGCCAATTGACTTTTAATATGAATCATGCTGTGATCACCCCATACCCGTCCCCTGCCTACAAATTAGAAATGGCAAGCACAGTGTCCGTATCCAAACACTCTTTTCGTGTTTTCTGTTCATGGTCCACAAGTCACACACCTCCACCCCCTCTCTGCAGCAGTGTGTTTGTGAGTGCCGAGTGCTCAGTTGGGTGTGTCTGTGTGTGGGGGGGTGTGAAATAGCAAAAGCCCTATGGATCTGTGTTTTTGCAGTGTACACTAGTGGTGTTTATTGAAACACTTGTCCTTGCTTCGGTTAATTAAAAAAAAGAAAGACAGTTTTTAGAATTAAAAGTCTTACCAATGTAAAGGCAAAGGACATATATATTGTGACATATATTGTGTAATAATATCACAATATACAACATACCTCTCTATAAACTAGGCCACAGTAACTACGAGTAGGAAAACAAAATTGCTCTAAAATCTGGCACTCCTGGTTGTTTTGTGGTTATGTATTAAATGTGACATACTTAGGCGCACCTTCTTATTCTGTCCATTAACACCCTGGGGATAAAAGAGAAAGCATGATTTATAACTACAAGAAGCTTGAAATTTCAGACTTCTGCCCCCTACTGGCCTTTTGGGTACAGCATGTCGTTGTAAGTCCCAGGGCTCATACATTAGTATGCACAAGCTTTCTCTCATTGTGTGTAGCAAGAGCGGGCCGAGACAGCGGAGGGGAGACAGTATTTTATCCACGCTTGCCAGTATTATGTGGCTGAGCGAGAGATTCACATTATCGTAATGGGAAAGTCAGCGCAGCGAGATGATGCCCTGGAGCCACGCCACTGATTGGCTGCAAAGCTGTATTTATATATAGCAAAGCTGAGTTCACTTTTAGTTCAGAGCAGGAGAAGAGGAAGAGGCCTGACAGCCTGGTTGCTACTTTATCTGCTTACACGCAACACAGCTCAGCCTGCAGTATCACATGCGTTCGGCCATGAACCAAAAGCCACAGGCACAAGCTTATTGTATCCACGTCTTCGAGATGATCTTCATTTTTATGCATTGTGTCCTAATAAACGTTTTATTGGCTTTGAAAACGGCCATGGCTCTGCATATTGTTGTGTTTTGAAGAATATGTAGCTGTGTGTTTGTGTGTGTGTGTGTGGAAGAGAGAGAGTTTCATTCACTATGTGAACTGGGCACTGGTACAAATACAGAGCTGAGACAGTAAACAGTGTGACACTACTTGAAGCTTTTCTTTCTAATCAGCTATAACGACTGTGCCAAGTCAGAGCTTCTTTGAGCACTCAGCAGTGTTGAGTACACTGCCTGTATAGAAATGTTGCAAAGAGAAATTCTCACAAGAACAGAACGTTCTGAAATCGGTGGTACATTTTGGACTTGGAAAAAGCATGCGATGTGAGACAGATATAAAGAGGTATCATAAGGTGTTAATGGCTCATTAAATAAGTGACTAGAGTAGGTAATGGCTGCTTGATTAGCGCACATCTCATCAGGCAAAGTCAACTGTTACTTATTATACTAAGCAAAATTGCTTAAACTGCTTTCAATAGGGTTTTCTACACACTGTCTCTATAATCATACCATCTGTGTCGACCATGACATGTAATTTGATGCTACATCCAATGGTTTTGGCTGACTGGGGGTCTGGTAACAAAGTAAATGTTATGGTGACTAAATGTAAGGCAGATCAGATGGTGCCCAGGGGTGTAGTTTTAATCGGAAGTGGGATAAACACATCTAATTGTCTTTCCATTTTTGTATTTGTCTATTTCTGAAAACATTTAAAATCCACACACAGCTACTTGGTTGTCATAAGGGTGCATGAAAGAAAGACTGGAGCTTCCAGATACTGAATGAATATGGGTTGAATAAAATTATGCAATCCTATTGACTGAAGCAATCCAGATGCTTAGCCACTTCTTATATAAAAAAGAGGTTCAAGAGTTATACTAGAAGTCACTCAAATTGTACAGAGAACTTGCTAACCACTAAACCACTGTGTCGCAAGTTCTTCTTTATCCTCCCACAGTCCAAAAACATGGATTCATGGTGAATTGGCTGCCCTAAATCGCCCCTATGTGTGTTTATATGTGAGTGAGTATGTGTCCAGTGATGGATTGGCACCCTGTCCTGGGTGCATCTGCCCAGAACCCCAAGACCTTAGAAGAGGATTAAATGTGTATGTGTGTTTGTGTGCTGTTATCAGTAATTATTTCACCAATCACCATAAAATGCTAAAAGTCTAAACACAAGCAATAATTGTTTTATAATTAATTTTTTTATTAAAATACTAATTTCACAGTTCATAGTTCATACAGCATATATCACATTTTAAAGCTTTACATTTCCCACTATAACTTTTGACTATGCTGAAGTAGAAGGGCAATATAGGGATTGTGGTACATTTTAGGTTTTGATCCCATGTTCGCATGCTGTTTTTGAGGGCTTATAGTTTAGTCAGCATTAGCTTACACAACATTAACATCCATCATTAGAATCAGAATATATATCTAGGCCAATCATTTGCTAACCCTGGAGTCTTACTTCTGAGTTTATCTGTGACTCATACATACCTAGTGTTAATCTTTAGCTCTTATTTATTTAATTACAGCAATCGAAGTCCAATATATTTGGGTGGGGTGCAGAGTAAGATAATGATCAGATTTGAAAATTCTACAGTGTAGCTGGGTTCTTTCTTTATTACTGACATGTGGTGTTCTCATTTGTAATTCACTTTGAATAAAAGCTAAATGACTAAAAGTTATGTAATGTAAATGTTGTCCTTATCTATGCATGTTTCTTTTCAGTACAGTACTTATAGGTCTAATAATTAAAATGAATAATTTAAGATAACTTGTTTTTTTACTGCTTATGTATTTTTGTCTTTGCTTTTTTTAAAAATATATAACAATTTATAATGAGTTTTAAAGCGAGCTGTGCACCTGGAGGTAAACTCAGCTAAGCAACACTTTAAATGAAACCCATCACATTATCCTGAAGTAGTGTAATTAGGAGTGGTACTGTACCTCTTTGAGGAGTACACTATGCACAATTCCACATCCTTGGGAACACAGTCAGCACTTATGTCACCTGTTTATCCCTGATTCTGCATTCACAGTGGGTTTTATGCAACTACTGGCTAATGAGGATGTAGCAATTTCTTGTGTGCATAAGTTTGTTGTGTTTGTGTGTGTGTTGAAAAGATCCAGTTTATTACCTAAATGAACACTGTGCACATGTGTTATGTTTGCATTGTACAGCAACAATTCTTCTATGATGTGAAACCATAAGCGTCGTTATTTGAACAAGTCGAATGTAGTGTTTGATTAACTAGTCACGTATAGCATGTTAAATTTTAAGCTGGTGCAAATTTGCAGTTCCAGTTGCTTTCTGCCAACCTGTGTGGTCTGAATGTGTTGGGTGGGTGGTTAAGAATGTTTGATTTTTCTCAAAAAGGGTGTCAGGGGTAGGAAGAAATCTGTGCATGGTGCAATGCGATGCGGGGGCTTTGAAGGATTTTCCCCCTGAAAGCGAGTCTCAGTCTGGAGAAATTGCTGAGACCAGCAACTCACACCTGCCAGCAGAAAGTGGATGAGAATCCTCTCCCATTTGTGCACAAACACACAGTTCTTGGATTAGTACTGTCTTTGTAGTGTTATGTCTATTTAAAAATGGTCTTTTGGCTACCAGTACTAAAAGTATTTCCTGTATTTATTTGGGAAATAGCATTTTTGTAAGTAAGATTTTAGAATTGGTTTTTATAATGAGACACAACACTATTTTAGCTTCTTTATAACTCTTGAATGGCAAGATAGTCTTAAATGCACGATGTGAGTGATTCTCAGAAGGGCTATTGGCTTTGTCGGACACATGACAAGCACAATTGGGCATGCATAATGTAAGAAAACAACAGATTGGAGAATTGTACCAGTGATGGTACAACAGTGACACTAAGCGCAAAGACATACAGGAAATTGCTCTTTTTGTAGTTGTCTAAACCTGAAGGGTGTAAAGACACATAATTATACACATCTATACATGGACAGCAGAACAAGAAAGAAAAAAAAAAAAAAAAAAAAAAAAAAAAATATATATATATATATATATATATATATATATATATATATATATATATATATATATATATATATATATATATATATATATATATATATATATAATTCTTGCTGAATAAGCTAATTTCTAATCCTAGCAGAATTCTGCACTGTGAATATGTGAAAACATTTGTTGGTTCCCATGTAAAATGCATAATTTTGCATTTAGCTGAATGCAAACTGAGGGCATAAAGTCTGCAGCAACATTCTATTACTAGTTTCTGACAAAGCTAATTAATTAAGAGCTTAGTTGGTGTAAGAAGGCACATCATGTGCTCAATCTCTGTGGATTTGGGATTCAAAAGCACTCATGTGGAAAATGTTGACATGTTCACAAGGATCAGGTGTGCTTCCCCATAAGTGTTTCCGATTTGTCAGCTACCTCTGTAGCACTTAGCATTGCCAACTGTGGTCATTTCTGCCAAATAATGCAACCTGGAATTGTCAGTTTCCCAGTCTAAAATGTATCAAAGGGATATGTCATTAATATAAAAAATAATGCCCTTCTGGATGTTACAGATCTGAATGAGTTGTGGGCTTAAGCTGTTGCCGTGTGTGCTGTAGTGTTTCATTATTAAAAGGGGGTGGTGGAAGATTACTTAATTTACGAGCTGTTAATGACATATTCATTGATTTAGAAAACAGTTGTTCTAGCTTCTATCTCACGATTGTTTCTTTGATGAGCTTCCTTACAAAATAATTGGGCCTGTTAATTAGCATCATAATGACTGTAAAGCCCCAACACTATCTGACAAAAGACTTGGGCTGCCATGCACTTAGCTAAAAGCTTTTGTTCTACATTAATAAACTTTCATGTTGGCCTTGATAGAACTGCTGCTTTATTTGGGACAATCACAACACACGAATGCTCGCACATAAACTTTCACAAACATTTAAGATGTGTTTGTCTCATTTTTCAGGTATTTGATTTAGGGTGATACAATAAATGCATTTTTTTTTAATCAAAATCTTTGAGTTCTTGAGGAGCCCATGTCTACATTCAGCATGTGAATGTTTGTAGGCAATGCAAATAATTTAACACATCAAAATTTTTTTTAAAAACATAACATTGCATTTAAAATGTGTTCTAAAGTTTACATGCAGAACATTACCTGTATATACCTTAATTCTTATGTTATACAATTACCAATTCCATTACATTCCAGCCCATTGGAGCTGTTTGCATGTATGTCTGAAATAAATGTCTAATTTATTTTTAATTTAAAGAATACTAGCTCAAAAAGAGGATGATTTCAGAAACTAAAATAAAAGAGCATTTGAAAGGCAAGATATTATTTGGCATGCTCATATAGCACCTTCTACAGAACTTAATTCACTTTTTATAGTGACTGCAGAGGCATTTAATGTGATTTATGTCACTTGAGGTGAAGTATATCTTGTTTTATTGTATTTCGAATGAATAAGAAGGAGGGATGTAACTTGTTTACCAAGTACTTCTTGGAAATGTGCAGACAAAACATGTTCCTTAATAAAGAGGTTGCATTACAATATATTTGCAAGGCACTTAAGAAAACAGTATCCATCATAAAATCAAGTTCATTAAGAAGTGACATATTGTCAACATTTTTGCGAGGATTCAGTCAATCTTGGAATTAATGTGTCAACAAAAGTAGCATAGCTATGAACTGTGCCTTTTGTTCTAAAGATTTCTTTGTTCTATGACAAAACAACAGCTGCAGTGAGGGTTTTTTTTTTTTGGTGCTCTGTTAGAACTGGCCATGTGATTAAGGACTTTGAGCTGGAGAGGCTTGTGGCAGCCATTATTCAGCACAGAGATGGATGGACTTCATGATGTGCATTGGGTGTCAGGAACAGAGCTGTGCCTAACTAGGCCTGAATAATTCACAACTTTCTGTTATTAGAGAGAGGCTGATCGGCAGCAAAGAGACAGGATAATGACATGGCTTGGGGTATGAAGAGACGCGCACGTCAGCCTTATCTGAATAGTTAATGCAGAGTAAGAGTCTTAAGTGTCGACAGCAGAGAGGAGCGACAGAAAGTTGCTGCTAAATCTGAGGTAATTAATGAAAAGTGGAAGAGACATCTAGGATAGAGTGTAGTGCCGACCTCTGGTTTGGGGCGGTGAGGCTAACTTTCTGTATTGAGTCATACAAATGGAAGGAAAATCCCCACTAGGTTCACTCTCATAAATATGCTAAGGAGTTAAAATAACACCATAAATATGAGTTTTATGAATGCCAGTGAGAAAGATATATCAAGCCCGAGGATATGCATCCATGGCAAAATCCTTGGCAAACAAAGAAAAGGCCGTAACTCTGCATTTCCGCCTAGTGCTGTATCGTATACATACACAGTGAGCTACAGACATTGGAGTCATTTTTCAATTGTAATATAATATTGACACTAGGTATCTGATATCAAACAATATTTGACACTGATCTGACACAGTCATCTTTTTAGGGATACTGATCCAGGGCAGTGTTTGTGCCGTTACTTGAACTCATTGTTAAATACTTTAATCTATACAGTGCTGTAGTTACAGGTCAGCCAACACAGGGATGTTATCATTTGGGCAACAACATTTAGATATACTTAATGTACATTTACATTACATTACATTTGATCATTTAGCAGACGCTTTTATCCAAAGCGACTTACTAGGTGAACACAGGGTTAATCACAACATCCCTGGAGCAATGAGGGTTAAGGGCCTTGCTCAAGGACCCACATTGGTAACTTCAGTGGACCTGGGATTTGAACCCCCAACCTTCAGATTGATAGCCCAATGCCCTAACCACCGAGCTACCGTGCCACATATAAACATATAAAGGTTTATATGTTAGTTTAATTTCTAGGCATGGTCTTGGGAAATGAAGACATGATGCAAAAAATGCAAATTTCTTTTTAAACTAATTACCAGAGGGTTTTATTCAAACCAAGAGACAACAAGAAGTGTGACCCTTCTATGACCTTGCCAACTACACCCTTTCAAAACCATGATTACAAATGTGCCAATGATTCCTCAAAGGGGCTTAAAGCATACTTAATGAGAAAATCTAAGTATATAAAAGAAGTTTATTTGGGCTCAAGATGTAATTTTGTCACTTATCCAAGTGTCTTATCCCTTACAGAGGACATGTATATTGTAATCAATATTGTTTTTATTGCATGACTGAGAAATCAATAAAATATCAGCTTTACATGTCACCTGGCGATTCCACCTCACAGAGGTGCTTAATTCTCACTCCGTTGCATTCACCCTTGCAAAAAGGTGGAACCATCTATAAAACTCTGTCCATAAGTTGGATGGCATCTTTAAGAAACAACTGAAAACACATCTCTTTTACAAACACCTGATGTAAAAAAAAGGGGGGGGGTACTTATAGGATAATGATCAGGTTCGAAAATTCTACAATGTAGCTGAGTTCTTCCTTAACTACTGATTTGTGTTCTCATTTGTAAGTCACTTTGGATAAAAGCGTCTGCTAAATGTAAATGTACATGTAAAATGACTCCAGTGGCTTTTTGACCCTCTTTTCTGTTTAGAAATTGTGGTTCTATGTCCAGATAGCTGGCATCTTTAACTTCTTATTAAACCAACAGTACTGCCAAGAATGTGCACACTCATCCTTAAATAAATCACCACTGGCCCATAGAAGCGTGTAAACTGTAAAATCCTCTACTCTTTGCTGACAACTATTTAGTTTAGTTTTCTAAAAAATATGATTAACAGGACTTCTCTTGGCAACAGCATACACTATATTGCCCCTTGGCGGAGGACTTGCATCTTAGGGTAAACCAATCTTTGGGGAATTTGTGGTTAGAAATCAAAAGAGAAGAAACATTTGATTCAACTTTGTCATTGCTCTGTACAAGTGCAACAAAATGCTGTTAGCATCAACTAGAAGTGATGCTATTCCACTAGTCTGTACATCATAGCTGTATATTTCATATTTATAATCTGTATATTCACATCTGTATATTCCACTAGTCTGTACATTTATTTCATATTTCATATTATAATCTGTACATTCACATCTGTATATATTACTTACCACTTGTATATATTTATATATCTGCAAAAGCACTTCTGGATGGATGCAAACTGTATTTCGTTGTTCATATTGAGCAATGACAATAAAGTTGAATTCTAATTCTAATTCTAATTCTAAGTGCAAATAGTAGAATTGTGCAGCTATACACAATATAATATAATATATATAATATATATAATAATGCAAGTATTGTGCAAAAATGGCATTATTATGCAAGTAAAACAGTGCAAAGTGAAAGTATTGTATAATTACATAAAGTGTATAAATGATAAAAATGACCATACATATAGTGATGTATATTTATACATCAATATATTTATTAGAACTTCATATATTTCAAAATGCATATATTTCAAACATATAATGTCACCCTATATAACACTCCTTTCACATATGGAATCACTACTGGTTTATGCTCGGGTAGCAGTTATTCTTTTTGTCTGGAAACTGCTTTGTTTGGAAATCTTTACAGCTTCGTTTAATGTTCAATTAAGATGGATACACATTTATCCATGGCCTGCTTAATCTGGGATTTTTACACTTTTCCTGGCTGCTGTGTCAGAGGGGATGCTGTCAGGGATGCTCAGTATGAAATCAAATAATCAAACCTCAAATACTGATCTGTTTGTTTGGGTTTACACATTCACTTTCAGTTGTTTTTATCATTAATTGCAATTTTAAGGTCTAGAAGACGAATCATCATTCTTACACTTTATTAAATCAACTCATGTTTTGTCTAAGCCTATTTGATGTTGATGTTTTAGTTAAGTGTGAATTTTAAGACTGGTGTCTGCATATTTGAACCTGAGTCTAGCAAAGCACCCGCTTTTACTTTTTTCTATTTACAGGTTTTCTGAAGCAAGTTTTAGTAATAGTAGGTCTGTTTTCTTTGATGAATTTCACAGTGTTATTAAATTAGATGTGATTTAGACATGTTTAGAGCTGCAATTTTACACATAAAAAAGTTTGTCTATATCAGACTATGACCTACTGGAAGTATTTTTTGGTTTAGGCAACAGCTGGCACCTGGCCATGGAGGGGGAAGGGCATAATAAAAAATGTGGTGCCAAATTTGCAGTCAATAACCAGTTTAAAACAATTGAATGTTAATATTTCTTAAGTTTTGTATAAAGATTTTGGTGTTGAGAAATTAAAAATAATGAATATTATAATTAATTGAAAATTATGAAAATTATGAAAAAAATGAAAATTATAATAATGAATAAATGAAAAATTCACTCTTTGAGGTTAATAAACAATTTCACTGATATCATCTGTATTGGAATATGGGCTCAATTGGACAAAATAATCGATCTGTTGTATAGACCTGGAAGAGTAAAGTTTATTTAGTCCATCCTATTTGGGGGTTTGTCTACTCACATGCAGGCCACCTGAAACACAGGTAGATTAGGATCAGGTCCAGAGTGTATACATGATTGTAAATGTTTACGGTCACTAACAATTTGTCTTTGAGATTTCACAATGTTCAAGTGATTTAATTGTTTGTTCAATGGTATGATGTTGAACGTTTATATAGGATGGTTTTTATGTTTGTTTTTTTTTGTATGAGAAATCAATTATGAGAAACAAATAATATTGTTGTCAATCACACTATATAGAATGCATATTTTTTCTATAAATGGACATATACTGACATGTATACATGACAATTTTAATATATTTAAAGTAAAAAAATCAGTATGTGAACTGAAGTATGAACGTTAATTTTCAAAAAATCCCTTTAAAAAAAGACCCTGATTTTTCTTTTACCCATTTGGGCAACAGAAGCTGGAATCAGTTGGGTTGCTTTAGGATTAAGCTTCCCGCTTTGCCAAAGTAAAATTAATTCAATGCATCATCATGGTCTATAATTAAGAAACTGTTTAGCTCACCAGTGGATTTGATCAATTAGTGAATGTTAGCTCCTGAATCACCCCTGTGAGGATAATGTTTGAAGAATGCATGTGTGAAGAGTGTGAGGAGGGTGACTTTCTCTTTTTTAGGATACAATTTTTCCTTTATGTCGCCATTGGCTTCTCCTACTCACCACACATGCTGAGCGTCAGCTTTCTAACAAGTGTCCAGGGCACAGCGTTGGTGTTGGAATCCTGCACTAGTGGCCCCTGACCCCCCCACTAATCCTCTTTCACTCTGGCTAGGACTGCTCATAAAATTGACTGGCAGGATTTCTGAGGAGAAAAATATTTGCACATTGGGCCTCATCACTGTCTGTGCATGGCTTACAGTATCTCTTTCACGAACAACAATTTACAAGAGACAAATGGGATGCTCACTACTGAGTGTTGACTATGACATGACTTGTGGAAGATATAAAGACTTACGGCTGGACTGAATAGACAAATTTATGTCTGTCGCAATCTGAAATATTTTGTCTTCCAGTTCACATTTTTGAATTATAGTAGGCTGATTGTTGACCTGCTGGAGAATACATCATGAGAAATACTGTTATGTCAGAATTTTGTGGCCGCTTTGCTGTGTATGTGAAGTAGTTACAGCATAGTGGTTTATGGAGACTATAGGAATGCCTCTTGTGTGTGATTAACCTCTAACTGCTGCTTTTACATGCTGGTCAATTTCTGGACTGATGGCAGCTTTCAGCACCTGTTGTATGTTACAAATATAAGATAAGCTCTTTATGGCTTTTGTAATCTGCAACTAGCTTGGATATCCTTAGTTATTGATACGTGATGGTATTTAACTTGTAGATTCACATTGTATACTTAGAGTGGTGTTATGTGATGAGTTGTAGGTGCTTGAAATTTTTTCAGAAATTATTTTTCTACTAAAATATAAAACAATAAAAAATGATAATACTACTCCCAATTATCATATTTACCCGATAATCATTTTAAATCCCTGTATCTTAACTTGCATCACTCTCGGTCAGATCTGATCTGAAGCATGTCTCATCTTTGTCGAGTAAACACCCTGGACAGGTCACCAGCCAGTTGTAGGGCAGACAGAGAGACAAACATTTACACACATTTGCACCTCGGGACAATTTAGTTTATCATGTTCAGCTGGAGTTTCCATGTTCTCCCTATGTCCGCATGTGTTTCCTCCTGGTTCTCCGGTTTCCTCCTACAGTCCAAAAACATAGATTCAAAGTAAGTAGAATGCTTTAACTTGCTCCATAGAGTGTGATTGTGTGTTTGTCTGTGTGAGTGATTGTGCCCAGCCATAGATTGGTGCCCTGTCCTGGGTGTATCTGCCCAGTGCAAAACCTCCCTGGATGGGCATGGGGACCCCACAACCCTGTTAGAGTATTAAGCGGAAGAGAATAAATGAATACATTTTCAGCTGACTTTAGTGTCTATGAATTGTGGGACAAAACCAAAGCTTATGGGGGAAATTTACAAAGGGCCACAATTTGCAAACTCCACACACAGGAATAAAACCTTTTTTGCTATAAATTGCCAATTACACCCTGCCCCATCATGCATGATTCATATACGCTATATCCAATACCAAGTTAAAGATTTTTTTTTTTTTACCAAGGAATGAACTGGAAAACACATCTGGAAGTTACATCTTGTTGTCATTGTGGGTAATGTTACATTAAAGTGTTTCTTAGGGTAATGACTGTAAATTTGGAAATTTAACACAATATGCCAACACAAAATGCTGTGTGTGTGAGTAAGAATTATATGTATTATATGTTTCAATGTCATCTTGATTGCTGGATGTACATATACAAACTCGCCACACACACACAAAAAAAAAAAAAAAAACATATGAAACATATAATAACAAATTTACATTCATGTTTGCCAACTTACAACTAAATTGTAATTTCTTTGCATTACACAATATCATTTTTCACTCGGTTTATCTTGTTGGTTATACAAGGTGATGGAAAAGTTTTTATATTTAATCATATAATCTTAGACTGTGCAACATAGAGTTCTTCATGGTCATCATGGTTAAAAGCTGTTTAAAGGTTAATAGGGGTCAGCTAAACCAAATCACAATTTGTGATTGGCATTTAGACAAACAGAGAGTTGGAGTTCTGTTTCACTGACTCAGTCTAGACTGTGGCAGTTTGCTTTTCTCTTTCAGCCTATCTATGCATTTGATCTGGTGTAGGCCATCGACCTTGCTGTGCATCTGAGCCCCAGAGCTAACTGAGAGGTCAGAGCAGCCCACAGATTCCACCCACATTACCAGCCAGGGCTAAACCTGAGGCTCTGCTTCAGCAGCTGATCCAACACCTAGAAACACATAGGGTGTGTTAAGTCTGACACCACTGTTGTTATTTTTACCTGTCTTTTTATCCCTGAAAATTAGCTAACGTGACCTTTGTGTTTCAGTTTTACATGCTAAAATATCTCAGTGCAATGAAGTCTGTTATACAATAATGTTATAAATTATAAAGACTAATTTCTAATGTTAATACACCAGAATATTAACTGTAATCCTAGTAATAAAATGTATTCTTCTTTGTTATCACACACCATGAGGCAAGGTAGAGTTTAATAGAGTAATGGCAGGTCTAAATGAAAATGCTTAGACAGAAAGCTTGGTGAAAAGTTGTGTAACAGCCCAAATGTACTGAACCATATTAATGTTTTTTAAATAGAAATCATGAGATTAATTTTGTAGAATAATTGTAGTTCAGATGACGAGAGTTTGCAATTACAAGTACTTTAAAATCTAAGATGGTATTTCAGAGGAATTTTTAAAGCTTAAGATTTATGAAGCAAAGATGTTGATGCAAAAATTAAGATCTTCCAAATTATAAAACCAATGTATGTGTAAAACATTAAGTCAATAAAGCTTTTTTTATATAAAGGAAATTGTATATTTTTAAAATTAGTTTTTTATTTTCTTAAAAAAACAGACAAGATCACATCTTGTTTTGGAATGTCTGAACTGCAGGATGGCTAGTCAAGCACCAACAGTCTATGTCTGTGAAGCTACACTGAGGCCTGGCATTGTCCTGCTGAAGTATGATATGCTAAAATGCCATATGTTCCACTGAAATACCATTATAGACCTACCAGGATGGACATTAATATACCTCCATGGCAATGCAGATGTAGGCTTTCCCACTTTTCATTAGTAACGATCTGAATGAGCTTTTTCCTCTTTGACATGAACTCATTTGACCACAGAACACGCACCATACATTATGGACTATGAATAGTGAACAAAAAATTCTTTGCAATCATGTGTTCAGAAAGAATTTATTTAAACGGACTAAAAAGACTAAATTTGGCATAAAGATCCATGATTCATCCTTGCTTGCAATAACTAAGCATTTGGTGGATGCTCCTTTCAAACTCTTACTGATCTCTCAGCTGTGCAATTTGTAAAACCTTTTCAGATACTTTGGTTCCAAGTTTTTGTGTGTATGGCGGGTTTCAATTTCTCATTTTTAATCCTCTACTAGGGTCTACTTCTTCCCCATGCCCATCCAAAGGAGAATGTTTCTGGCACTTGGCAGATACACCTAGGACAGGGCGACAATCTATCGCAGAGTACACACTTACTCGCACAGACACACACTCAATTTAAAAGCAATTTAGATAGGGGCAATTTAGAGCAGCCAATTCAGCTTAAATCCATGTTTTCGGACTGTGGGAGGAAATGGGAAAAACTGGAGAAAACCCACGCGGACTCAGGGAGAACCTGGATACCCAGTGCTGAAAGCAAATGTGCTAAACACTAAGGCACCATCCCCCTGACTTTGTTCATATTTATTAAAAACACAGATTTTATTGACATGTTGTCTGGTAAAAAAAATGTTCTAACAAGCAAAACAAAGTTTTTAGTTTTTTTTTTATTGCTTTTTTTTTATAGATATTATTCAACCTTTTGAGTAGGAGCATTAATTATAATAACATAAATTGTGTTTTCACCAGTGTGGAAATTCTATAGACAAACAAAGGAAGGAGAGAGTTGTAATAAATCTATGTGTGTGTGGGGATAGGCAGTGGGTATGAGCAGGGTGCAGTCACGGCTCTTAGAGGTGTTCTGGGATTGTGTTGTGCCCTTTGCTGGGTTCGGGTGTCAGGTCTGAGGCACTGATTGAGTTACAATAGAAACAGCAAAAGGTCAAACTTCTGTAGCCATGCTACGACCACGCACTGGCCACACTCAAGGAAACCTGAGGTCATTTGAAAGGTGCACTGCAGGTCTTCTGTTCCTGTAGGTGGTGTGTGGAGTGGAATAAAAGCGGGCAGTGGGCTGTATCGAAATACATTTGATCCTACACTAATCATAACGACTGACTGAGCTTTTTATCACTGATACAGTGATATGTAATGGACTACGATTAGAAGGCATAAAGAGGTCACTTTCATACTCCCTACAGTAGCTATTAACTGAGCCATCTAGTAAGTACATATATTCTTGTGAGTGTCAGAGTAAGCTTTCATGCCTAAAAGTGCAAATATAATTTAAAACTTTTAAAACATATTCTGATTTGTTTATTTTTGCCTATTGCAGATTATTAGTATAGCTGCTTTTTGTTAATTTGTATTAAAAATTATATATATATATATATATATATATATATATATATATATATATATATATATATATATATATATTAGTCATTGTCTTATTGTAATTTATTATTTTCTTACGATTAAAAATTTAAATATGAATGCAAATAGCAGTTTGGAAAATCAAAGTTTTAATTGTTATCTACCATTTATTATATACCCATTGACCACTTTGTAGGCCAATTAAATAACACTTTTGTTATTTAATGTTTAGGACTGGGTAATATAAATGTTACATTAACATTTGGTCATTTAGCAGACACTTTGATCCAAAGCAACTTTCAAAGCGTGAACAGGGTTGACCACAGCCTCTCTGGAGCAATGAGGGTTCATGGTCTTGCTTAAAGAGCTACATTGGTAACATCAGTGAACCTGGGATTTAAACCCACAACCTTCTGATTGATAGCCCAACACCCTAACCACTGAGCTACCACATCCTGGTAATGTTACAGTTAATTAATTTTAAGAACACCTTAACATCGTGATGACAACATTCATGACAAACATTTAGTATTTTGCAGATAGCAAGAAATTTAGACCAAGTGGTTCAACTTGCATGGAACAAAAATAAAATTTGCAGCACAGTTGTCTGTTTATTGTTATCCTTACAGGAAAACCTAGTTTTCATTTAAATGAATATTCCAATATGTACTTTAACTGGACACAGAATAATATAATGTTATTATGTTTTGCATTAAATAAGTAAAAAAAAAAAAAAAAAAAAAAAAAAAAAAAAAAAAAAAAAACACGCATTGTTTCTGTGATTTGTGGCAAGTTTTCCGAAAGAAAAAAAAACTTCTTACTATTAAATAAGCAAAAGAATAGTTCTTACTATTATTATTATGATTATTGTTATAAAATGTAATCTTCGCATGCCTGGTCAGGACCACTACAGAGCAGAAATTATTTAGGTGGTGGATTATTCCAAGCACTGCAGTGACACTGATGTGATGATGTGTTGTGCTGGTATAAGTTGAGTTTTTAGAAATTGTGTCAACAAAAGTGCGTTTATATCATGAATGGAACTAAAAAATCAACAGTAAGTGCCGAAACATGAATGTGTACTTACTACATTGGCCCCTTAGTATACATTGTGTTCAGAAATACCAATCTTTTACATTTAAGCCTAATAAGTACAGGGAGTGGCTCTGGTAATTCGCCATCAGCATCAGTGTGATCTAAAAAACGCATGAAAAATAAAATAGGTGATTGATCATTGTGCACATTTCTAATGTTATGCCTTCTTAAGTGTTTAAAAATACCTTAAAATAATTTCTCAGTCTAAGCATAGGAAATTACAAGAAGAAGTAGTCTATCTCTAAATGATCATCCAGATATCCTATTTTGGGTTCTCATAGGCTTGAGCTTCACCAAGTCTAAATTATATCCCCCCCTGTTTTTTTCCTTTTACTGGTATAAATGCTGATACAAGCAGAATTTCATGCTCACCTCACCATCTTTCCCTCCTCCCTAGGCTCCTAGCGCTTCCTCTAGACCTTGCTATAGGAGAGAAAGCTTCTTCGAAGCCTTTCATTCTCCTCGTCCTTTTCTTTCTTAACTCTCTTTTTTGTCATATTCAAGCACAACACTATCAGGATTAGAGAGTATCAAAGTCCCTTGTTGTACATCACCCATGTAATCTGTTGCCTCTGAGCACTAGCAGAGTGTAGTGGCTGTGCTTTGTCAGCCTGCCTGATTTCTCTGAAAAGGTTAGGCTCAGATCTGAGCCTATTTATCTGTTGTCTATCCCTGTCTACCCCCGCCATCACGTTCGCTTGGGGCCCAGCAGTTTCCCTCAGCTCTTCTGGGGAAAGAATGATATACTGGCTAAATGAGCTTCTTTATCAATCCATGGGAGCAGAGGGGAGGATGCCTGCCTCCTCAGCTTATGTCATCAATATCCTCTTATATAAATGTCAGCTGTACCATTTTACTCGTAGCCATTTCCCACACTGCTGATTACATTATCCTGTAATGGAGAGAAGCTGTTCTTAGTTCTGTCTTTTTCTCATGCTGGTGCTCTCTCTCCATTTTCTCTCTCTCTCTCTCTCTCTCTCTCTCTCTCTCTCTCTCTCTCTCTCTCTCTCTCTCTCTCTCTCTCTCTCTCTCTCTCTCTCTCTCTCTCCTTCCTTAACTCTCCCAACGGTAGTGTGTCAATAGCCTGCCTCCATGAAACAAGTCAATTTTCTGCTGGCTTGGCAGCAGAATAAATCTCAGAGCTATCCGGAGCACTGGAGATATTTATACTGTGTGTGTGTGTGTGTGTGTGTGTGTGTGTGTGGGTGTGAGACTGAGAAAGAAATGGAGAGAGAAAGTAAGCGAGTGTTTATATGTGTGTGCGTGATGTGTGCTTGTGTCCTTGGCTGAATGAGACTGATTTCTTGCTTAGGATCTCTTGCTCAGTCAGAGCGAGAGAGATATAAAAAGGATAAAGAAAGCAAGCAAGCAATAGGGACTTAAAGAGGGCAGGACAGAGAGACTGAAATTGCACTGTACCCACTGGGCAGAGGGAGGACGGGGACATGGAGTCATTTCTCGCTCAGCCCTTAAAGCGCGACTGGCAGTGATGACCCGCTGCATTTGTTTTACTCGCTGCAGTCGAGGTGGCAGGTGGAGACTTATGTGCAGATGGATGCTGCTTTAAAGCTCAAGGGCCTCTCTTGCTCTTTCAAGGGAGTGGATATTGTGTTGGCCAGTGATTCATTACAAGCAGTTCAGGTGTGAAAGGAAGAAGCCATGGCACTTTTTCAGCTCCCCAGTGATGCAGATGAAAGAACTCTCACAGCTAAAAGACACTTAACACTCAACTGACATTTAAATACATCAGCTCAATGTCACGTTTCAACTAAATTTCATTTATCAAGCACTCAGCTGCATGCATGATTATTCAGCCTGATTGCATAGCTTAATGTTAACATTAGACAATCAATTCACTTGATTACTGAACTTTCTGAAATTTCTCATGATTGATTTCATATGATTTTACATCACATGTTTGCATTTTGATTGATTAAAAGTCTGTTGGCTTTTCATGTTACCTCTAAGCTTGTGTTTTGAAATGTAGCAAAAGGTGTTGATTTTTTTTGTTCACATTATAACTAATCATCAGTCTGCAGCTGTAAGAAAGGCTGATGTTTTTAGCTATATAATATATAATTATGTTGAATCCATAAATATTTTTTTTGTACAGGATACAGCTTATTCTCACTTTTTTTTTTTTTTTTACAATATATTAAGATTTGTGTTGTAATTTTAAATGGAAACTTAAATAGAAATTTAACTGAGTTTATTCTATATTTAATAGTATAATAATAATAATAATAATAATAATAATAATAATAATAATAATAATATAAATAATAATAATAATAATGATGATGATGATAATAATAATAATAATAATAATAATAATAATAATAATAATAATAATAGTAGTAGTAGTAGTAGTAATAGAATAATAGAGAGTGTGTTTCTGTGAGTGAGTTACCCAGCGATAGATCAGAGCCCTGTCCTGGGTGTCTCTGCACAGTGCCTGAAATGTTCTTCCCTGGATAGGCATGGGGAACCCCCCTGCGACCCAAGTAGAGGACAAAGCGGAAGATAAATGATGGGTGGATGGATTATAAAGTTTTATATATATATATATATATATATATATATATATATATATATATATATATATATATATATATATATATATATGATGCACAATCTATGTTTATAAAGACAGCACTTTAATGGCAGCAAACAAATGTCAATCATCAGAAATTTTTTGGAGATATAAAAAAGTAGATGAAAATCCAAAATTCTATGAAACTTGTTCTTATAAACATCTGTATTTAAACGGATTGAGAATTTTCTCACAAAGTTTGGTCCAAAGTGGTTAACGATGACTCATTCCTGTTTGCTAAAACTAAGCCTTTGGTCAATGCTCCTTTTATACTCAACATTGATTGTACTCATCACTCAACTTCAGGTGCAGGTGGGCACCCTGTTTCAGTTAGAGAACATGATTCTTTAAAGACTAATGTTTAGAATACATGTTTGTGGAGGTGTATCAGCACAAAAGTAGCTGATGAAAGTAAACATGTTACATTAATATAAATTAAGTGCATTTATTTCTTTATAAACATATCTCACCATTTAACTACAAAATAAACAATTTATATTGCATCTCAAATAAAAATAAAATAAGACATTATATTACGTTACATGCTTCTGGAATTATGTTGTATTTGAATAATAATTATTATTTTGAAGATTGGAAATGTTCCTGCTTGTTTATTTTGGCTGAATTAAGATTGCATTTAGATGAAAGAGGTCATTTAGGGAGTTTTTAGCCTTGATATTAAATAAAATAAAATTAGTATTTAGAATGATGTAAAGGATTGCAATCAAATCACATTTAATCCAGTTTAAAATAGAATGACAGCTTTATTTTATAACATATTTGAGATTAAGCAGTAATGTTTAGTGCTAAAGCAAATGTATCATGGTGCCTGTAAGCACTGACCTTTTCTTTCAATTATACCGGGATCAAAGGTTGCAACCTCTTATAGCAATTTTTGCCTTAGGTTTTCTTTTATTCTCAAATTGATTCCAGAAAAAAGGTGGACTGGTCAACTAACATGAAATCAATGGGAGAGTGATGTGATATTAAAGCAGTGATTTGGGCATTGCTTTTGCGGTGTGATGCAGGCTAAACAGCTTTAAGCCAGTGGTAGGTTGACGGGCCAGAAATGTGACATTTTGAAATGTGCTCCAAGTAACAGCAGACGTTCAGTGTTTTATTTAGAATCAATGCTTGGGTTGTAATGGCTTCCTCAAGAGTTGTGACTCTTATGTAGCCATTTCTTTACTTTATATTCACCTTTCTCTTTCTCTGGCATTTAGATTGAAACTTTGGGAGTTTAAAGAAATACAAAAGTAAACATTTTAAAGACATTTGATTTTATTAGATCACAACAAACCTTTATTTGCATGTCTGTCACAGATACAATGTTTTTTTTTAATAGAATTATCAGCTTTCAATAGTAAAATCACATATGTGAAAATACAAATCTTTTTATTTATACTGTAGTTAATAGCTGGAGGTTATGACTGAAAATAGCATGGGTGATAAATGACACTAACAGTTCAATGGGTTTAAATTTGTTAACCAAAGTTAATGCTTTCTTGACATTTTGGTGTGTTAAAATTCATGACTACGGAGGTTTTTATTCATAACCCTCAACCTTGATAAAGCTGTCAGGGGTGGGAGACACACGAGGGGTCAAACGCACTCTTTTACACACACACGACCTCACAATGATGAGCCTAATTCACACATCCTCAAGACCTCCCCCTAGAGCCCGCCAATCACAATAGCTCCCACTTGACCTCTGCTCCTCCACAGGGGTCCCCTATTGGCCATGTAGTGAAAGCCGAAATCTGCGACGTCCCTGCCACTCATCTACATCACAAAGGCAGCATATGTTTGTGGATATTTCAACGCATGAAACTGGCAGCGTCCATATTAGCCTGACTAGCGAGACCAGGTGCCGTAGCAAAAAACACCCACAGGCAGTCCATTCTCCAATGGAAGAGACACTGATGGAAGAGAACAGCAGCAGTGTTTGTGGAACACAGCCTTAGCACTTTAACAAGCTCTCTGCAAGTGATTTCTACCAGAGAAGTGCGTGATGTTTCACAAATAGCTCTCAGTATATGCATAAATATGCTTGCTTCATGGTAGGCTGTTAAGCCTTGCTGTGATCGAATGGAGTTTGGCATATTGAATTATAGAGTTGTAGATGTTGACTGATTGCACACACTGAGATAATTATAGCACTAAATCCACCTTGATTCAAGATTTTTTTCTTGCACCCTGTGCTGCACAGGCAAACAGCTCATTGCTGATTAAACATTGATTTTCCTCACACAGACCCCTTACCAGGACAACGTGCACGTAAAAAAAAGGCCCACAACATGAGAAAATAATATTTGTTGTTATAGGGCAAGCAAATCATTTTGAATTGCATTCTGAATTGATTTTTTTCAAGTTAAAAGCCATCATTGATAGGCAAGTTTTTAGGAAATTTAGTGACTTTATTCCATTCCTGCTCTGTCTAAACATAAAAAAGAGCTTTGGGAGTGATGGAGGAAGTGAAGAGCGGGAGTTAAAATATTAGAAGGACAATGTAGTTTGCTTGCAGTGCAAGGCTTCGCTCTTTGATGGTAAGTGAGTTCCACCTAATTACTATTCAATAAACTTCGGTTAAATTAACAGCTCAATAGGCAACAACATCTGCTGGCTGTGACAGGCCACTGAGTCGTACATCTTCCCGACCCTTTTTTTTTCTCTTCCTCATTCTGCGCTCTCTCTCTCTCTCTCTTGCTCTCTTTCACTCTCTCTTTCTATTCCATTTACACCATTTTTTCTATTTGCAACCTTTTAGTTTTGCTGCACATTAATTCATTTTACACCCTAACTTTTCTCTCACTGCCCGGCTAGTTAATTAAACCATGTATTGATATGTATCTGTGAATTCTTGGACAGCGTTGCTGGAGCAGGTCTGGGATATGCGCGTTATTCAGCAACTCTCCCTGTATGACATTCTAAAGCAGATGAGAGAATGAGCGAGTGGCTGGTTGCCTGTCTGTCAGTAAGAGATTAGTGCTGCTGCTCAATCAGACTCCTCTCACTCCGTTCATCTCTTACAAAGAGACAAGCAGCTGCTGGAACCATCCAGGGCATCGCTCACAGCTAATGAATATATCATGTTTACCCCAGCACTTGAGCTATGGGCTTTATCCCTAGTGTGGCTGTTAGAGAAAGGGTGAGGAAAGGGCAGCAGAATTAGCCATGCTCAACTGGCCATGATGGGCCAGATAAAACTGAGCCTGGTACATTGAGCCTTGTGCTTGTGTATGTATCTAGCTTTTGGAATTATGTGCATTATGTGGACATTGTGGTATGAAACAGCCAATCCAGGTACAAGGCCAGACCTGCAAACCTCCATTTCTCATTTTTCCCTCACCTGTTCCACACTACAGAGCTCTCAGCATTGATCCAGACACACCCAGGTCCTCACCATCAATCATAACACCAGCACTCCCTTCACGGTACCAAAGGTTTGTCTGTCCTCCTTTCCTCTTTTAGCCACGCAGGTAAAGACATTCATCAGCCATCTTAATGCTTTCCTCTCGTGCTCTCCGTTCTCTTTTTTATTGCTTAGGTTCTTGGTAGTGTCTCTTTTGTGTCTTATACGGCGAAGCAGCTAGTGGATGCAGCCAATCACACCTCTGAGAGCACAGCAGAGAAAGAGATGAGTGAACAGTCTTTGACACAACGAGGTCACTTCATAAATCTTAGGTAGATAAAGCAATCCCATCTGAGCTGGTCATTGGTAAGGCCTGAAACTGGTGTCACAAGGGCCAGAAGAGAAAGTGAATGAAAAGGGATGAGGAAAGTGGTATTTTATTTGTGAAACAAAGACTAAACATGCCCACTCACCTCTCTGTTTTGTGCTCTTTCCTCTTTTACTGGATATTTCACTGCTAATAGCTATCCCATGTGGTCTAATCAGGAAAGCAAAAAATCTTGCAGTAATTAATCCTGTGAAAGGGCCAGGGCTAATTATTACAGGTGAGCAATGATCCTCCTGCTCATAGCCCCCTCCCCCCATTATTTCTCTAGCATTGCTGTACATCAATCTTTTTGTACTCACCTCCTCATCCATGATTGATTGTGAAGTCTGTTCATCTGCCCACAAATCTCCTCCACCCATCAACGTGTGGTTGTGTTTTTAAACTAGGTTCTTTAAGCTGCTTGTACTAAAGATAAGCTTACATTCTTTAAAAGTGTCACTTTCTTCAAAGCAAGCGAATCCAATTAATTCCTCCACAGATGTTTTTAACCATTTTTATTCATGCCACAAGGATCACAATGAGAAATCCAAGGTGAAATGTAATTATCCAGTTCATGTAGTACCAGTTATTATGGTCAGAGGCATCATATAAAAGTTGTTTCGAATAGGCAAAACTGGTTCTTCAATGACGTTGCTCTTTTTGTAAAACTTTCAGCGTTCTGTTATTTATGTATTAGTTTACTTTCGGGAATGCTTTCGGTAAAGCAGGTGAACCATGACATGTTCATTTGGTAAGAAAGGATTCGCAGTCGGGGAGGAATATTTCTGTCCTATTGTCAGCAGGCATTCGTTAACACAGCAGCAGTCACACTCACTGGATTTGCTTGTAGGAATGTTATCTGTACACCCAAATTAGCTCTGATAGCCAGATGCAGCCAATTGTGACTTTAACAGTCATCATCTTTCAGATGTCATTTTGATACAAGTAGCACTAAGCTATGTGTTACAATTATGGAATTAGATATTCATTGTATTTTAATTAATGTCAGCTTGCTAATATTTTCAGCATTGTGAACATTACGGTCTACAGGTAATGTTACTGAAACGAGTACAGAAATCACTTTCTTATTACAAACTGGGACTATTTAAAATTTGAAGCCCTAATTATATATATAATTAGGGCTTCAATTATATATATATATATATATATATATATATATATATATATATATATATATATATATATATATATATATATATATATATATATACTGTATATATATATATATATATATATATGTATGTATGTATATATTAATATATATATATATTAATATATATATATATATATGTATGTATGTATGTATGTATGTATGTATGTATGTATGTATGTATGTATGTATGTATGTATGTATGTATGTATGTGTATATATATATATATATATATATATATATATATATATATATATATATATATAGTATATACATAAGTATGATGTGTTTATTTCTATAATTTCAGCTGTTAATTGCAGATCTATAATGATGACTTGGATTTGGACCTCAGACTTAGTTTTCATCAGCTTTGTGTGCTTACATTGTTTTATTTCAATTTAGAGTGCTAGGCTAAATTATATTAAGCTATTCATTTTAGCTGTAACCGTCATAAGCCAACGTATTAATTTGTTTTTAAAAAGCATGACTAGGTAGAGTATGGTATGTCAGGGTTACTCTGATGTGTTGATGTTGGTTACTCTGAAGTGCACCAAAAGAGTTTCAAATTTAAGCACTTGAGTAAGACCTTTAACCCTCATTGCTTCTGAGGTGCTGGCTGACACTGTGTTCTGACCCTGATCATCAAGTTGGGATTCTTGTAGGCTGCTTTGGATAAGAGGGTATACAAAGTGGCATAATTCAAAATTCAGAACTTTGTTCTATGTAGAGGATGTATCAATATTTTAGTAAAAGAAAAAGAAATTGAATAGGGTGCACAAATTTTTCTTTTATGTAGTATGTGTAACGGCACATTTCATTTTGTGTGTTGTACCCAATAAATTTGGTCCAGCATACTACTACTACTACTACTACTACTACTACTACTACTAATAATAATAATAATAATAATAATAATAATAATAATAAGTAAGAAGAAGAATATATCTGTTCTGACAGAGAAAAATAATCATTAAGAAACAGTGGAGAAATCTATGAATGTCCATCTTGTGCTTGGTACTTCATAAGGTCATAACACTGATAATATCTCTTCATTAGGTGTTGTTACATTATAATGCTATTGTTTGTTTGAAATATTGCATTATAATTTATAACTAACACAATAATGAGATTTATGCTGCTAGTGTGGTAGATGTATTGATAAGAATCCTAATGCCATCATTGACAACATAGGTCATCTGCTATTGTAGATGTCTTTAATAAGGCCATCAGGGCAGCGAGATGGGTCATCATTCTTTTTTCTCTGCCTCAGGACTTGGGAGCTCTTGGTTCTGTTCAGCTGCAGAGCCTGGACTTGGTCCATGGCAGCTAACCCCAGGTGTATACCTGACACACTTTGTCCTCTCAATATCTTTCCACTGACATGGGCCTATTTCTCACCTGTGCCTCAGGACTTGTCCTGACTGTGACACTCAGAACGTGCTGTCAGAGAGTGAAAGGCAATAAAGATGCTGTCTGACTATGAGCTACTTGTTATCGCTTTGCTTGCTCTCCCTCAGCACTCAGTCCTCTCAACAAGTAGACGGATTTCCAGCACTATTTTGGTTAGTTATAATGAGAAAAATATAGTTTGTGTATAAAGATTTTTTTGTTATCCTGTCCAAAGTGGGTGTGTTAGCTAAGTGTTTATGGTTTTTAGGTTGAAGGATAGGGATTTGATACCTAAATTCACCAAATTGTCGATTGTGGGCCCTTGTGTAAGGCCCTTAACTCTCATTGCTGTAAGGGATATGTTACATGGCTGACCCTGTGTTTTGGCCTCAAACATTAGGTCAGCAGATTGTAAGTTGCTTTGGATTAAAGCTAAATAATGTAATGTGATGTAACTTTTTGGGAAACTTCATTTATAAATATAATTTATTTCAGAAAAGGAATAATATAATAACATGTTTTAATGGATTTTTTACTTTATTTTTTTTTAAATAAACTGCACAAAATTATTTTGGCTCTTGCTTCCCATCTAAGGCCCATTGTTTATTATGTATCATAAAATGGGTAAATCTGATCTTTAAATCTGACTGGCTGAGTGCTTTATCCAGCCATGACCACTTCACCTTCGTATCATTGCATGATGTACAATTCATCATTTTAAATCATGTACCATAAATGGAAATACAGATTAATTTAAACAGCAAGCTTAATTTAAACTTCCAAAAAGCACTCGGTCAGTTGCTGCTATTATTTATAACGTGTATTCTGTAATATGGCCACTAGATGGCTTTTTTTTTTTTGATTGCTTGAGAAACAGATATTCTGTTACTCAGCAATCAGTGTTCACTTTATGACTACATTATGTCAGGGAAGCCCAGACACAATAATATTTTCCCATTAAGCTTTTTGTTACTTTTTGGGTGATAAATATAGGTAATATAGTACAGAAAAGTGATAAATTGCATTGCCTGCGCTTCAGTATGACTCATGCTACTGCCATTGTTTGACTATAAAGGTGACATGGCATTATGCTTATTTTTGAGGTTTTCTGTGAGTGATGTCATCTCGCTTTGGACATTTGTTTGTTTACAGTACAGAATGCTTAATCAGTCGGAACACTAACTTTTGTGAAGTAGTTCCTAAACTCAGCACTAGTTTCGTAAATCATCTTTTAACCACAGCCAAAGCCCGACTGCAATTAGTGTTAAATGTCAGTGGGTCCAGTGTGGCCTACACTCAAGTTCCTCTCCACCACACCATTACTTGAAATGGAAGCCTGTATCTCGAGCCATAGAGGCATTCCGCCTCATCTGCCCTCCTCTCAACCAAACACATCTCACACAGACCTCGGTTTCATGATCGGTTTTCACCAAGTTGTCAACTCCGGTTTCACTCGGGTCTTGTGCCAACTCCACATCCATTACTCACCTAATTGATGTGCAGGCTTGTGTGCTGAACACTCGCCCCATAGATTAACCACCCAGAGCCTTTTTCACTGCAGCCACTGTGGGCCACAAAGCTGCTCAATTTGGGGTTTTGTCTGGCGTTACATTAGACAATGTTGTCCCAGAGGGCATGGGAAAAACCTTGGGTGCGTCTATGGTGAATAGAGCAGAACATAGGTTCTGCATCAAGCTACAAAGCCATGGCAGAACACAGGGCACCTTCAGGAAGCACTAATAAAGATGCTTTATTAGTTCTGTGTAGTAGTTTATTACAGTTTACAGGTAATAGCATTACATTATATGTATTATTATAGGAATGATATCTTCAGACATTTTAAACGGTCATGTTTTTTGTGTGTATAAATGTTGAATGAATTTAATCAGGAAAAGTTCAGTTCCTTTAGATATGATTTATAATAAATGATTAATGTTCTACTTTTAATAGAATGTTTAGTAAATTTTAGCATGAGAGGGATAGAAAAGTTGGTGCCAATCCTGTTCTTGCCAAATTTTAATCCACTGTAGTTGGGCCTTTATTCAGGCTGCTGCTATTAAACATAAAGTAATAGTGATTGTTATTATATGAGAACTTAGAAATATATCCCAAAATAATTATATTGTTTAATAATAATATCTACATAAAGTTTATGTTAATAAAGAAGTCTCTAAATCTCTGTTAAAGAAATAAGTTTATGGTAGGAATCAAAAGGTCCTCCAAAGTAAAATTTGCTTTCATGTACATCTCATCATCTCAGAAAAATGTTTGCACCTCATTGAAAATGCTTTTTGAGAGCCAAAATATAATTGTGTTACTAAACAGTAAATAAAAGTACTTTAGAGGATAGCACCACAGTGACAAAACATAGACGCCTGAATGGATATACTTTCTGTTCTGATAGTTTATGTTGGTGAATGGTGACTAATCTCATATATTTTACAAAACTGGAAGTGCAAAGTTGCAGATCTAGTTGTAACCCACTTTTAATGTCTAATAGATCAAGTAGTTAGATATATCAGAAGTGTTTTAATGGGCACATAAACTGCTTTAGGGAGCAAATGCCTTTTTTTTTTCTTTTAGACCCAGAATGTCTAAGAAACCAAGTGAGTAAACTTAAGTATATCAAATGCATGCTCAGTTTCCAGGTTAAGAAAAGTTTAATATTGAACATTAAACACTGAATATGAAATGTGTGTATTTGATAATTTGTAATACCCCATGCTTTCCTTTAAGATGGATGCTTTTATTGCCTTCATAGTGGTTCATTTCATTCAGTCAGTTATTTTCTATCGAAGGGTGTTAAAGCTCATCTCAGTGCTCTTATAACAAAATGCAAGGACACATCCCTGGACAGGTGACTGGTCTATCGCAAGGCAGATTTAATGTTAAACAGATTGTATTCTCTCATTTAAGACAGATTAGTTGATGTAAACTTGGAGGGTGTTAAGCAGATTTCTGCACATTATATTGCACATTATATGCTTAGAATATTATATGCTAATTTTTAACATATATTTGTAGGATTTAAATATCACAATCGAAAGTTTAATAAAATATCTTATTTATTCAGTGATTTCAATCTAAGATGAATGTATTTTGTAAAACAGAGTGTAGTTGGGTGAAACTGTGATATCACCCATGTTCATGTTGACTCAGTGGCCTCAAGCCTGTTAATTAGTTTGGAAATGAATCGTTAAGAGTTTATCATAACAACAACTTATCCATTAGCGAAACAAATAGGAAATAACACAAGCAATGCACAAGTTACTTTAAATGAATTATTTCATAGTGATGAGGAAATGACAGTACATTTATACATTTATTTTAACATGTGTTTTTTTTTTTAAGTCATTACCATAATTATTATTTTGGACTTCTTATGACTACACTTTGGTTAATTAGAATATTTTTCCCTGTTTTTTATGGTTGATAAAATATGTGTGGTGTGGTGTGGAGTGGTACAGATATGTGGAATTATAACTTTCCTCTAGTTCAGAATGTCCTAATAATGGAAATGGCCTTAATATATTTATACACTTTCATATTTTAAAACACCACAAATTGTGGTGTTTTATGGATGTTAATGTTGCGGTGCATTTTTTTATTCATTTATATTTTTGTATTTATATTAGGGCTTTTTGGATAAAACATTATAACTATTACATGATTGCATAATGGAAAATCAAACAGAAGTTCAAAATGATATTACTAAATGAAATATATTACATGATATCTATATTAAATAGAACTGGTAATATTAGCAGTAGTAATAGCAACAGAAAGATGGAGGAGTAGTAATATTGGGAATAGAGTAGAACAGTAATTATAGAGTTAACATGTTTTGGGGACTGAATCTTGACATAAATGGCGGTAGAAGTGTTGAGCAGTTTAGTCTGTATCATGTTCAGTGTTGGGTTGAGTGTTACAGACACAGCCCTCGGTGCTGGGTTAAGATTAAATGAGCGTGCACGTGGAAACAGTCGTGTTCCTCGATTTACTCCAGTATCCAATGGAGACCGTTCATCCATCATAGCAGACGTGTGAATGGATAATTTATTGTTTGTTAAAAGAAAAAAGCAAACGGCAACTTGGTGAGAATATCCGACGTTTCCTGTGAAACTGGATCGCTCGTTTTGGGAAACGGCAAATAAATTAAATAATAAAACTGTTCAGATTTCGGTGACGGATTTCCTTCAGTCACATGCGATAATATTTTATCTTGACCACCTTAACTGATCTAAAATACAAATGATCAGGTGCATTATCCTCAAACACAGGGCTTCCAAAATCTCTCTCTTATGTTTTGTTACAAAAAGAGCAGCGTGTGGTTAACTTTTTTTTGTCTGTTTGTTTACTTTTTAAATGCATCAACATCTATCAGGCTTAAAACACCTTTTAGACAATGTACTGTTGTAAAAAGCACAACAAGAATGAATGAACTTAAAACTTACCAATAAATTAAAAACTAAAATTTTACATTGTTTCGAACAGACAATGTGAACTAGTTTTTATCTTCTCTCCAATGACCTCATCGAGTTTATTTTATGTTTCTCATATTAAAGGTGTGTAATGTGAAAGTAGCTTCTTCCAGCAACTTCAACAATAACAAGCTGCTAACACATGCTGCAGTGTTAATCATATATTTTATTTTCTAATATTTTATTCAAAACAATTAAACCAGGATTTAATGCATCAACTAAATATTGTTGTTAATCCGTATGATCATTTTTTCTTATGTATATCCTTATATGGCAAACTTATTATGTTAAATGACGCTACATTGCTGTGTTGGAACTTTTACCTTTAAAAGATTTTGAATGTCTTTTATAAAACGTTCTTTAGTCTTTTTGTTATAAAGAATCAAATGTTCTAAATTTGCCTGAAATACAAAACAAAATATTGTTTATCTGAAATTTTGTGTACAAACATGCTTTAGTTGGAGTCTACTACCAAACGTTTTGATATTTTTAATTATTTCCTTATTGTATTCACCATATAGAAGACCATATAGGGGAATTTCTCTATTGTTGTTTTAATATGTGAGAGGATATTTGATTTTCTTTTGTTCAGTGTTCAATAATTAATTATTGTTTGTTTAAAATTATTATACAAATAATATTTTGTAGTATTATAGATAGATTTATTGTTATTGTGGCACTCTTTCAGTAAAAAAATCTCTTCAACTTTGTTTGTTCAATATTAGTGGTTTACGTAAGCTTAATAACACAAAGTTGGCTAAGTTTTTCTTTTAAAATCTACTTATGACATGTTTCAGTAGGTGTTTTATTGACTCTGCAGGTATACTGGAAATTTAAAAATGGCAGTAATAATAATATATTTAAAAATAAGTATTAAATGTTAAATGGTCAGCATTTAAAATATAAAAAATATCTTATTTCCTATATGCTTACCACTTATCAAAATCCAAAACAAAAAATCATGAAACTAACACATGTTTAGGACCCCCACCTCCCTCCCAAATACGTTCTATCTGCATACAAAGAGGATGAAGATTAAAGGATACCTGACCATTTGACCAATGGTTTGCTGTAAGAATGATTAAAATATTTTTCATAGTCTGGTCAGCTGCCAAGTATTTTAGATTTTAATGAAGAAGCAACCAATTGCAATAATTATTGTCATGTTGATATCTATACATACATATATGTGTGTATGTATATGTATGTATATATAATGCTATATATATATATATGTGTGTGTGTGTGTGTGTGTGTGTGTGTGTGTGTGTGTGAGAGGGAGAGAGAGAGAGAGATTGTCTGTTTGTGTGTGCATGCGTGTGTGGTTCTTTGAGCAGCTGTGTTGGTGTCAAAGTGATTACACCTGATTATATGGGAGTTGTGAGTTGTGCTGCTGCTGTTTGTGGCAACAGATCATTAGTCAATGTGGTTCTGTTATTTTATTAATTGCCAATAGCATTATTCAGCATCAACTAAGTACCGGATCAAGTAAATGCATGCATCATTCTTGAAAGCCTACGATTTACCCCCGTTTACCCCACATTTTCGTAGTCAAAACAAAAAACTATGGGTTAATTTACAAACAAAAGTTTGGTGTAAGTCAAATTTCATACGCCGCACAAGACAAAGAGGTATATAAAATCTTCCAGAATGACAACAACGTGAAAACAAGTGCAACGGGAGATTTTTAGAGATGAAATATCTTACTGCAAAAGTGTGCCGGCCCTTTGCGCTTGAGTTATGGCATCAGAAGGTTCCGAGTCTCTCTCTCTCTATCTCTCTCTCTCTCTCTCTCTCTCTCTCCTCTTTTCTCTCTATCTTCTCAATGATATCCGTACTGATGCTTAACCAGTAGCTTACCTACTCTTTTTCCAGATATACCCTCTAAACAACGTCTGCAATACCTTTGCGAAATAACAGCTATTGTATTTTTTGTTATATTTGTTACTGCTGTTGTGGCTGCGGCTGTCAGGCGATTATTAATATTATTTATTTTATTATTATTTTATTGTTGTTATTATTGTCATTATTAATGTTGTTAAAATAATAATAATAATAATAATAATAATAATTATTATTATTATTATTATTATTATTATTATTATTATTATATTTTTATTTTTTTAGACCTGTTATTATTCACAGATTTCTTTAAATAATAACGTAGCCTGTTTAAGAATGCACAGTTATTTATTTGTTTTATTTACTTGTGTTCCAAGCCGAAATAATTGTAAACAGTTTAAAAAATGCAACCAATACATTATATCCTATCAACAAAGTAATAGTAAGGAAGAAAAAGTGGGAGCATTAAGTATTCTAATCGGGGTTGGGCTCCTCCTCCCGGCCATGCCCTCTAATTAACGGGGCTCCTTCCTCACTAAAGCTCGCACTGGACTGCAACATAGTCAAAGAGCAAGAGAGAGCAAGGAAAAGAGAGAGAGAGAGAGAGAGAACGAAAGTGCCAGTGGATATAATTGATTGTCTCGCTATCAACAATAACTTGTTAGTATAGTCAATTGCAGTTGCTTTTGAGGCTGGCCGCCCGTGCTGAAGCTTCAGAGGCTCTGAGATTGTTTGTTGTAGAACTAGACCCATCAGCAGCACGAGCTGTAGGCATCAGAACTGACACACTAAAAGGAAGCGAAGTTCTCCAACCCTGCGGCAAACCTCATCTCATAGCGGGCATGTAATTCCACACATTCTGGACCGCGTTCTTTTTATTCGTTTCGGTCGTTTTAATTTATTTAAACCTAGTTGCTGTATAGTAGTTTGGACACGATTAACATATTTTAGACATCGAAATACTCGCAGCGATAGCTGAAAAGAAGGAAAATGACCTCCAAAGAAGACGCTAAATGCTCGTCGGTTGAGGACAGAAGACGCAGTCCACTTGATCATCTTCCCCCTCCTGCAAACTCCAACAAACCTCTGACCCCCTTCAGCATTGAGGACATATTAAACAAGCCTTCGGTAAAACGAAATTACTCTCTTTGTGGCTCAGCGCATCTTCTCTCAGCCGGAGAGAAGCTTCCATCGGCGGCGCATCCGCTCGGTAACCGCGCTCTGCTCACACACACGTCTCCACTGTGCGCGCTGGAGGAACTGGCCAGCAAAACATTCAAAGGACTCGAAGTCAGTGTTCTGCAGGCGGCTGAAGGTAAATCTCTCAAACTGATTCATACGCATTAAAGAACTGTTATAACTGTGGTAGTGGATTTTTATATATTGGCTTATATAGACTATAATGTATTTGTTTATACATTATGGCCTACATTTCTTTAAAATGCTTGCAAAATAGCTATGCAGTGAAAATCCAAAATACATAGTCCTGTAAATGCTTAGCAAGATTTTCTCAAATTAAATAAAGATAATAGATAAATACGAATTTTATTCCAAAAAGCTTAAATGGGTGGCTTTATCTTCTTTCGATTTGTTGTAAAATTAAAAAAAAAAAAAAAGATAATGGTAAATAATTGCCGGCACATATTTTTTCCATTGTATAAATTCTATACATCATTTCCATGGTTAGTGCTTATTTTATTTATTCTTCTTCATTTATTCTTGGTGTGTTCACAAATTAGCAGCTACAACGGTCTATGAAAGCAGCAGTTAGAGGCCTAAAATATTATTACTATTATTATTATTATTACCAGTAGTAGTAGTAGTGGTGGTGCTATGCTATTATTATTATTATTATTATTATTATTATTATTATTGTTATTATTATTATTATTATTATTATATTTATTATTATTATTTTATTAATATTATTATTAATTTATATTATTGTTATTCATTTATATTATACACTATTATTAAGGATATTATTTTGTCAATATGTCTATTTTTATTATTACTTCCATGTTGCTGTTGCTGCTTTTGCTGTGCATCTATTTTGTTACAGCATCGTAAAGCATTCTCAATGTGTTGGCATGTTGGCTGTTTCAGGAAGGGACGGTATGACGTTGTTCGGGCAGCGAAATACTCCGAAAAAACGGAGGAAATCGAGGACAGCCTTCACCAATCATCAGATTTATGAGTTAGAGAAGCGCTTTCTCTATCAGAAGTATCTTTCTCCGGCGGACCGGGATCAGATCGCGCAGCAGCTGGGTTTAACTAACGCGCAGGTCATCACCTGGTTCCAGAACCGGCGAGCGAAGCTCAAGCGCGACCTGGAGGAAATGAAAGCGGACGTGGAGTCAGCCAAAGCCTTGGGGAACGTGTCGTTTGAGAAGATGGCTAAATTAGCCGATCTGGAGAAGTGTGCGAACGGCATCGCGGGGGCGTCGCTCAGCGAGTCGGCGGCGCTGTGCAGTCGGGAGCGGGAGAGTGCGAGCCAGCCGCGGCCTGCGTCCCCGCCGTCCCCGCTCACAGACCACACGACCAGCAAAGAGAGCTCCGAGGACGAGGAGGAGGAGATCGACGTCGACGACTGATGGCCTGCAACGACTTTTCAAATCAACATCTGAAAGCCTCCTAGATTTTAAAGTGCCATTAACGCACCAAACATATTTAAAATGACTCGTGACGCAAGAAAACTCAAAAAGCATGGACAGTGTATTTTGTTTTTCTTTCTCTCGCAGATTTATTTATGCAATGACAGCTGATCGAAACACCGAAATGATTCGCTTATTTATTTATTTGAACCAAACTAGTCGGAAAAGCAAAGCAATAAGTGACATTCTCTGCCCCTCCACGTGCTCGTGAGTGCGCGCGCGCACACAAACACACACACACACACACACACACACACACACACACACACAAACAAACACACGACCCACACACAGAAGGCAACGCGCCGTGTTTAAAATCTATAATGCATGTTATAGTTTCTGTCAGCATTTTCTTTTTCTTAAAAAGACTGCTGGTCTGCTAAAATCTCCCAAACGCCCCAATCGGCTCCAAATCCGCACGTGTGAGCGCGTGTTCTATTCGAATACGATATCGAACTTCATCTTGAACATTTGATACACTTTGTTACCAAACGTCAACGTTATTGTGTGAGTCGAAAAGCCGCTCTCTGGTCGAACCTAGACGGTCACAATTTTGAATAGATTTCTTATTGTTTGTATGCCTGTAAGTGCCTTTTAAACCAATATACACCATTTAAACCCAATGTACAAAGTGTAATGTATTTAAAGGAAATAAAAATCTTTTTCTCAAAAAAAAAAAAACATTCTCACGTTAATTTTAAACCCCCCCAAAATTGCAAATAAATACTCCACAATTTATTTCGAATTAAATGTGCGTGTATAGAGTCTATATTTAGGTTAATAACACATGCAGAGAGTGAATCATCCTCGCGTGCTGCTAAAGTAGACATGTTTTATTTCTAAAGTACATTAGGAGCGTTTAGCATCCTCTGCTCCGGCCGTCTCGCCCTTTCCCTTCGTTTTTCTTTTAAACAGGCGTAACCTTTGTCCTTTCCGTTTGTTTGTGTGCGGTTTCCACTCATCACGCTCAATAGATTTATGTGAGAAACAGAAATCTGGAGGGGTGACGGAGCCAGGTTTCGGGCCGGTTTCTCGGCGTTAAGAACGTGTTGTTTTCCTAAAACGCGACGACGCTGTCATTTTTAGCGCGAAGCGTGAAACTCAGGAACAAATGAGCAGCCTTCCGTCATGTGACAGTGTACAATGGAGCATCCCCAGCCTCCCGCGGCTCTCAATGCCGAGACAAGCGTGTCCCGTCGCCCAGAAAAGGACACAAGCGTTTGGAGGCCATATGGTTTTTGAATTTTCTTCACAATTTTAGACAATTTGATGGATTGACTTAACCCTCCCTCTAAAGTGTTTCGCTCAATTTTCACAAAGGCATTAATGTATACATAGTCTCGTGTAAGGGCATCTGGGCCCATTAATGTGTTCCTTTCTTTTTTTCTTTTCTTGCTCGCTTTTTGAAACACAGTCTATGAATCACAATGAAATTGACTTCAGCGTGCCTTCTGTCTATATAGTTATATGTTTGTCTTTTGGCCAAGGTTTTAGGTCTTTTCCGCTGCTTGCCGTTTTTGCTTCTTAAATATTACATCAGAGTCGATAGCATTCGAGCAGTAAGTGCTCACTCTGACGTATTTTATTCCATACAACTGATTTTACACAGCATGATAACTTTACCGCAGAATAAATTTTAATGCGTTAAAAAAGTAATATAAATATAATATAATAATAATTATAATAATCTGAAAATATAATTACGTGTAGTAATTATTCTGTAATTAGTAAAAAAAATAGCATTAAAATATTAATTTACAAAAATGATTTTCAAACAATTGATTTTTATGTTTATTCCATTCAATAAAAAATCAGTATTTATTATAATAAAAAACAATAGCCAAACCATTATAATTTGTTTATGTACAACAACAACAACAATAATAATAATAATAATAATAATAAATAATAATTACCATCATTATCATTTCCTAATACTGTATTTGTTGAAATTTGATTGTCGTGTCTCAGACTTGGTGTATTTATGTGACTCAGTTCATGTGCAGAAAAAAAATTATACTTTATGTACTGGAGTTACATATCATATAAGTAAGGTGTTATAGGTTTTTATCAATCAGAATCTAAAACCGCAGATTATGAAAATGAATTTAAAATGATAATCGGTTTCCTATTGTATGCTGGGATTTTCTTAATTATGTATACGACAATGAGTATTGTATTTTATATGATGAAAGGGCTGTAGTTCCAGAACCATGTATCTTCACCATAATCGCTATAATATGAAACGAGACTAGAATCGAGAAGCAAAAATAGTTGTTCAGGCTAATCGACTATTCCTTGAAATAAAAAATAATCTGAAATAATCTGAACACGGAACGCGTGCGACACATTTATAATTGTAACTATTGATGATATAATACTTGCACGCCGCAGTTTAGCGACTACTTCTTCTGCAGCGCAATTCAAATGAGCCTGTCTTCAGTAAAGTTAGATTTCACATCATGTGTAATGTCTTACTTACAAACCTATTTTAGTCCAAAACTCTTAATGCAACACTGAACATTTTTCAGGCTGAGATCTTTATTGCCCAATCTGAAGAGTAATAGTGAAGAATCGCTTAGAAAAACGGGCTGATCTCACGATCAGACGAGCTACCGCGGCTCAGTTCCTTATTTTATGAGGTGTTGTTAAACGTGGCAGAGATAAGTAATACCACAATCCGAAAGAGCAGAACGTGGTAATTAATCCCCAAGTCTTAAGTGTATTTCAGCTCAAGAAAGAGAGAAAAAAAATCACTAATTCAATCGTCCAGAAAATTGAAGTTTGATGCACGAGTCCCTGCTGAAACAATGGGCTTTGCACACACAGTTTCTTTTTTCATTGCTTTAAACAACTAAATGAAAACCACATTTTAAAAAAGTTTTTAAAATATATTAATTTATATGTTTATATGCTATATATGTAGCATATATATATAGATAGATAGATAGATAGATAGATAGATAGATAGATAGATAGATAGATAGATTTGTCTATTTCGTTGTCTCAAATACTATAGTAAAAATAGCTGAAAATACCAAATCGTTAACGTTTTTTTGAGGAAAAAACCTTTCATTGACTTCATTCGATACCTACGTGTCAGATGAGTGTATGATTTGAAGTGAAATATTAACTAGATTAACCTAAGGGGAAAGCTTGATTGATCACTAAATAGGTCGTATTTGAAAGTTTTAGTTATAGCGTTCCTGTAGAGCCCCTTAATACTTCAAACTTCAATTTTACGGACGATTGAACTAAGCGTGTCCCTGACAAAATTGATATATGTATTAATTTTCTTTAACTGTTGATTAATTACTCTTCACTGGAAGAATCGGGCGCGAGTTTTCGCCGCAAATTTGCATATTAATCAAATTCTAGTTGATAATTCAAATGGAAAAATGGATCTGGGGAAATAGCGAGGCATAACTCGAGAAATATACCTAGGCCAAATATTTTTTTTTCCCTCTCTTGCTGCTAAGCTGCTTGTCTAGTGTATTAAAATCAAAGATGCAGAACGGGTTAGCCTGGCTATTTGGTGAAAACAGAAATTGCCTGTCCAGTTTTATGATGTGTTCATGCTGAGCAGGCAGATCTTAATGCGACCTGTCAAAATGTCCAGGATTTAAAGGAGAAAGAGGCTTATTCCACACACAAGCAGAGAGCGAGTGTTTGAGAGAGAGAGAGAGAGAGAGAGAGAGAGAGAGAGAGAGAGAGAGAGAGAGAGAGAGAGAGAGAGAGAGAGCGAGAGAGAGGGAAATAGAAGAGAGAGATATACTCATATTTTACCTTACATTGCTCTGAATATCAAAACAACTAATGCTTTACATACATATGAATGATTCATTAGAAATTAATACTACTGTACTTTTAGGTGCAGTTTCATTCCCAGCTTTCAGTATTATTTAAAAAAATAAAATACATGAAATAAGGTTAATCTCATTTAAGTGTTTACCGTGTTATATTTTCTGTGAATGGTCACCATATAGAAACCCCGAAACAAATATAGAAGAGCTACATTAATTGCCAAAACAGCGACACAATCTGACTCATATATGACAAATGACTATTTGAGCATTTTTGCTGATGAGATAAGAAACATATCAGTTTTACATCAGTACCCCACTTATCTTTCAAATAAGCTAATAACTAATTTGGAACTAAAGCTCAAGTTATAAGCAAAATCATTAATCAGAACGAAAAAATTACAATTTGTTCTCATGGTTCTCTGCTATCCTAACGTATATAAACAAGCTGTCCATAATATTTTTTTTTATGTTTTATATAATTTGGCTTACTTGGCTTTTCTTCTAGGCTAATCTCAAACCGTGACATTAGTAGAATGCTAACATTAAAAAAAACTACACAAAGGTTTTGTCTTATTTTCTCTTGGATTATCAATACATTTGTGTAATTACAAACTTTATTTTATTGTAAAAGCAGATTTTGGTCTATTGTGACCTTGAAAAGGTGTTGCTTGGACTAACTAAGGTTAGCTAGCTGTACGCAAGCGGTAGCTATATCTGAACATAAGAATATGTATAATTTTTGCATTTAAAAAAAGATGTCATAATATATCTTATATAAATTGCATGTACTTTTTGTGATTTCCAAAGGGTTGGGTTTCCAAATAATGTTTAAGGATTTATAATCATCTTACGAAACCACTTAATAACATGTGTTTTGCTAAAGTAGGTTTAACTTAAAAGCAGTCTCAATTGCTAAAAATATTAAACAGCATTTAAACAGTATTTGAACGATTTATAACGTTTAATGACATCAAAAACAAAACATATTGCATTAGCTATCACTATTATGATTTATAGATAGACACATGATTCATTTGTCATTATATATTGCCGTTATACTGGCAGGGCAAGAATTTTTAACAAAAACAACTCAATTAAATGTTTAGATAAGTCTAAAAAGATCACGAGAGAACTAAAAAGATTGAGGAAGTGGCTTAAGATGTCAATAGTGACTTTAAATGATCTGGCACTGGCACAAGGGAACAGATGTTAAGAGTCATGCAAGATGAAAGGGAAGAGTTGAGAAAATTCAGGTCTAAGCTGATGGAGAATAGTAACCTAAACCAGATTTAGGTTTATACGTGATTTATTTTTCTCTTGACAGTAAATGTCGTGAACGCAAAATACATAATTACAGTAGTGGAGAGTACTAATGAAAAGTGATAAATGAGTAAAGTTTATTTTTTATGTTTTAATACATTAAGCAACGTTTAGCCAATTCCTTATAAAGGGTTTGAATGGGATGATAAAATGCTTATCGTGAAAACTATACCTTTCTTTTACACTACAGATTGATAATAACAGTAGTAGAGAGAAATAATAAGAGAAAAGAGTATTAAATGAATGAACTGTGTTTTTTCTAGGTTACTGGTTTACTACCTAAAGCCACGTTAAGCCACTTTCACGTTTTTCACGTTGTTCATTTTTAGACGACAATTAGCGACCCCTGTCCTTCTGAACGCAGAACTGCACACAAAAGTTGTCCAAATTAAGAGGCAAGTAGTAAACTAATAATTAATTAAAAAACCTATAAACGCTAATAGTTTAGTTAAGAAGGTTTGCTATGTTTCTGCTTAAATAGATCAAATTTTATAAAGTAATGAACACAGATAACACAGCTGCTCTCATCTTAGAACAAAATAGGTCCTTCGTTGTTGAGTCATTATTTATTTTACGTGTCTGTATGGGTTTCCTCCGGGAAATAATTTTCTCTCACAGTCGAATGACATGCTGTTAAACTAAAGACATGAATTGGCCTATAACCATAAAGTTCCTGTCAAAAAATGGGCCATGTACTGTCCAGATGTTACATTCCAATGCAATAAACATGAGCATCAGAACTTGGACCCTCTAAACAGCTTATTCACTTCAATAAAAAACATTATCTTTTGCTTTATCATATAGTAGGGACCAGGGTCACGGAGGTGTTCCCCATGCCCATTCAGAGGTGAACGTTTCGTGCGCTGGGCAGACACCCAATCCAGGATGCCAATCTATCACTGGACACACTTTCACAAACACACACACACACACACACACACAATATAGGGACAATTTAAAGCAGCCAAATCACCTTGAATTCTTGTTTTGGACTGTGCAAGGAAATCCGAGAACCCAGGAGGGAACCCAAGTGGACACGGGGAACACATGGAAACCATTAACCATCCCAGTGACGATGTCCAATTTAATGTTAGTTTATTAATACAAACTAACAATAAATTGGACATCGTCACTGGGATGGTTAATGGACAGTGTCTGATTTCTTAAGACATAGCCAGTAGGATAAATTATCTTTAGGGTTGTTGTTTATACAGATAATTACACTGCTATTAAGACAAGGTTGATTAAAGTGCTAGTAGAGAATATCATGATTTGTTTATCTTTCATATTTATATAACATTTAAAAGTCAAAAGTCAAAGCGGTGACAAGACAGTTTACATGATACATGACACCCTGATAGCTGTATTAAATACTTGTAACCTAATATGCCAGCACAGTGTTATTTTCAACCTTTCCTACAGAATCCAGAGTTTTAAACGTTTAGGTTTTTTCTCCAAAGATTGTAAAGAAATGTTCCAAGTTTTACCAAATGATCAATCAATCGCTTGGACATTTTGTGTTATTCAGTAAATTGGTTATATATTAAATCAATATTTAACAGGTTTCCGTGATACCATATATACCCAGGACAGAGCGCCAAACTATTTCTGGGTACACTCACTCACACAGACAAACACACACTATTTGGGGCCATTTAGAGCATTCAATTCAACTTGAATCCAAGTTTTTTGCTGTGGGAGGAAACAGGAAAATCTAGAGGAAACCCACATGGACACAGGGAGAACATGAAAACTCCACCCAGATTGGGATTCAATTCTGATTCGATCTGAACACTGAGAGGAAAACGTGCTAACCACTAAGCCAACATGCTGCCCACAACCCAGTCAGTTTTTAAATTATTTAACGCACCATCTGAGTATATTCACCAATGTCTTATCAATTTAGTGTAATTACTAGAACAATTTGAAATAATTTTGTTAAGCTCTTAATCTCATATATATGAGGGCACACCCAGGACAGCCAGAACAGGGCATATATATATATATATATATATATATATATATATATATATATATATATATATATATATATATATATATATATATATATATATAGGTTTAAAACAATTTTTATTTTGTAAGAATGTGGAGCACTGATATTGTGGTGAGAATTCTATGTTGTAATAAGCTTTGTTTAGTAACTTTTTTATGTTTGATGATGGTTGACTGATGTCTTTCCAACTGTGGGCCTTAAAATCCTTCTATGTTATTTCCATGATACATTACTATAAACATGTGAATTTGAAAGATTCCCCCATGTGAAAAAATTAAAACAAGGTGCCAATTTATTCATTAAAACACCTAACTCCCCTTAAATTTTCTTTCTAAGATTAAATATTCAAATAATTTTGCACCCCTGGCTGTCGAACAACCTGACAACTGAAAAAAAGTAGATTTAATTAAAGGTATTTTATTACAACTAAGTTTACACTTTATTTATTTTGTATTTATTTAATACTGTATAAAAACTAGTTAACACATCAAGTCTACTCAGAAACCACGTTCAGTTTATGTTTAATCATTCAGAAAAAACCTTTATCTACACTGACTTTCTAGCATCTGAAACTGATGGGCTCAATTTACAGCGTCAACACCTAATACAGTACAGATAGTGCATTGAGGGTTGAGGGCCTTGCTCATTGGCCCACAGTGGCAATTTTAGTGGAACCCCAATCCTTCAGGTTGATAGCCCAACACTCTAACCACTAAGCTAGCATGTCCATCTTAAACATGTATAATGATTATAAAATAAAATAATTAGCTAATTTAAATCGGTAATATTAAGGTAATAAATCTGATTTTAAATGTATAGTAAAAAATTATTGGCATAAATGGGAGTAAAATGTAATTTTTACAGGGGTGCCAATAACTGTGGATGATAAAGTATGCCCTATATAAGAAAAGAAAGTGTGATGACTAATTAATTATGGAATGGACAAAATAATACCAATTGCCATTAAATGTCCAAATCCACAGGCTAAAAGAGCCAATCAATTGAAAATGTTTATGTTTCATATTAGAGGCATAAAAACAGACATGGATCACTGTTGGATAGTTATGGAAAAAATATTATGGGGTCAAAAAGTCACCAAAACCATATTAACAGATTATTTAGAAGGTGTGCCAAGAAAAAGTCTTTTGTGTTATCCAACCATAAACACGAGCGCATGTAGCTACTGGAACTTTGCCTGGAACTGTGTATTATAATCAGATGAAAAAACTAACTTTTTGGCAACATTGAAAGGATTCAGTGAACACTGAAAAGCACCCTATGCCCACTGTTAAATGTGGTGAAAGGTCTGTGAAGTTATGCACCTGTTCTTACTGCAAAGGCCCTGGGAAGCTTGTTAGTAAACATGCCATTCTAAAAACTATGAAATACAGTGATATTTTAAATCAAAATCTGTCGATGACGATAATCCACAAGATATGTTTACATTAATACAAAATATATAAAGTGTAACACGGAATCAAGCTTTTGTTATGGGTATGTTAGTCTTTAAATATAAAACCTATCGGGTAAGCTGAAGAGAAGAGTGCAGAAGAAAAGGACTGGTGGAAGAATGGTGAGAGGAATGGTGTCAGATTTACAGCTCTAAAATTAAGTGCTGATTTATTGACGGGGAAGGCATTACAAAGTATTAAATGCAGGGCTATATGTGGTTTTGTTACTTTTTTATTTATTTATTTTTTTTTGTCCGATTAAATTGTTGATTTTATTAAAGATTAGATGTTGTGGCATAGGAGACCAAGCTTATTCACTAAAAAAGTAATATCATAATCCGTTTTACCCATCTTTACCAGGGGTGCCATTTATTTTAGATTGTACACTCTATTTTACTTTAATGTAACATTAGTCTTTAAGAACTCCATTACATCCATGACTTTCTTTAGTTCAGTATCATAATGAGGTGTCATAAAGGCCAAATGTTCCCTGAACTCGAATCACTCACTAATTCCTAAACAATATTCAGACTGTAGAGGGGCAGCTCAGAGGTTAGTACTCCCACCTCACAGCAAGAATGTCTTTGATTGACTTCTTGGGCCAGTTGGACAAGGGTCTTTTTCTCTGTGCAGTCTGAAAATCATCACGTCTGCATGGGTTTCCTCTGGGAATTTTTATTTCCTTTCAAAATCCAAATACATGCTGGTAGGTGAACTGGAGATACTAAATTGTCTGGGTATGTATGTTTAAGCATCTTTTTCTTTCACTCATGACTATATTGTTTAAAACTGTACCTGCTATTAAAATGCTCTATAATTGGTTTAACTGTTAATACATTTTATTAAAAGAATAAATAAATAAATAAATATTTAAAACTAATTTAAATTAAGTATTAGTGATCTATAGTCAATGTAAAACATCCACAATGTCGCACAAACATAATGTTCATCTACATGCACACTACAGCTACATTAATTACATGCAATATAATGATTTTTTCAGCATGAAATTATTACTGTGCGATGACATTAGACTGTGATGTATATAATATCATTATTTTCTGTTTTATTCTCTACTAGGGTCACATGGGGGTAGGGGGGGGTAGGTTCCTTATGCCCATCCAGGGGAGAATGTAGAATGTTTCGGGCGCTGGGCAGATACACCCATGACAGGGCACCAATTTATCACTGGGCACACACTCACTTACACAGCCATTATTTATGGGGTAATTTAGGCGCTCTTTAATAACATACATGATGACTTTTTTTGCAACTTATGTCTTATATCAATTTCTATTTTAATAATACAATTTCTTTAGAATATCAATATTTTCGTATATACTTATACTTAGTGTATACTTAATACTTTTTTTCTTTCATTATCTTTTGCTTATTCTTATACTAGGGTCATGCCCAACCAGGGGAAAATGTTCTGGGCTCTGAGCAGATACACCCAGCACAGGGCGCCAATCTATTCACTCACACAGATACACACACATTATGTGGGGCCAGTTTGGATCAAACAAATCACCTTGAATCCATGTGTAAAAGTACAAATTTTCCCAACTACTTGTGAACTCTGATTGTGTTTGTATTTAAATGTCTCTATTTACAATAATGCCAGTATTTCACCAAATATCATTTGGTTCTCTACCTAAAGGGATTAAACACAGAGTTGTAATTTAGCTTTTTTTTGACAAACACTCGCAGTACCACCGTGTGGAGGATTGCTGTATTACAGCCAATTTAGACTATTACTCCTCCAGTCATGCGTTTACGCCTCCTACCTGTAATCTTTTACCTCCATCTAGTGGTCTCTTTGCGTTAGTGCAATCTATGACTTTCTATAACTTTATATCCATCCATTATCTTCTGCTTTATCCTTTACTGGAGTCGCGGGGGGGGTTCCCCATGCCCATCCAGGGGAGAACGTTTTGAGTGCTGGAATACACCCAGAACAGGGCGCCAATCTATCACTGGGCACACACTTACTCACACAGACACACTCACAAACACGCTCTATATGGGGTAATTTGGAGAATTCAACTGACCTTGATTCACGTTTTTGGACTGTGGGAGGAAACCGGAGAACCCGGGGAAAACAAACGCAGACACGGGGAGAACATGGAAACATCCAGATTGGGATTCGAACCGGGAATCCCTAACGCTGAGAGGCGAACTTGCTAACCATTAAGCCACCGTGCTGCCCCTATATAACTTTATATACTTTTATATAATTAAATACAGTTCTATTAAATAAACTATGACTTATAATATTCCTTTCTTTAATTTTTCCTCAAAATTACTTAGATTTAATTACTATTAAATAAAATGTTCAAATCTTGGCTAATCTTGGCTTTAATTAAACAATTAAAGCAAAAAAAAATTATAATTTAAATTCATTACATTTAATGTTTAAAACCAAGGATTTAAGAAAACTTTATTGTCATTTTCATCATGTGTGAATCATAAAATGAAACAAATTTGTGGCTCAAAGACCCAGTTTTACCCTAAAGCAATAACTGTATTAATAAAAGTAGAAAAAGAGAAAATGTTAATTCTTTAAATGTAAATATCAGAAATAAAATACATAAAGATTTAATTATGAACTATAGCAGCAACTGCTCAAAATATAAAATATAAACATGAAGAATTATTTTGTTTATTGTGCTAAAACACAGAGGAATTAGTCTTCCACATTTAACCCATCCATGCAGTGAAACCCTCACATATACTCACAATGGTAAAGTGAGCACACATGCCTGAAGGGGTGGATAGCCTTGTACACAGCGTCCAGGGAGCAATTGGGGTTAGTCTTTCACAAGGGAACTTCAGCCATGGTACTGGTGGGACCAGGAATAAAATCGGGGACCTTCAGATCACATGGCTGGTTCCTTAACCACAAACCTAAGACTGGCCCAAACATTAGCAGTATGTTATATGTAAAAGAGATAAAATGTCCAGTGCTGCAAAGACACCGCGGTGTCTAATCCACTTTGACCAGTGCTACATACCACTACACCACCACATCTTTGGGCTCAAGTTGGTCTCAATTGGTCCAAAGGGTGATTAAGATCATTGTGTTGAGGTCAGACAAGTTCCTTTTGCAGCTTGTTTTGAGTAAAAATAGGTTTAACATCTCTGTACCAAAGTTTAAAGTATCTGTCCAGACAAGTTTTAGCGGGAAACATAGTATATTGTATATTTAGGTGCTGCAATGTCACTAGCATGGGAAATTAATATACTTAACCAAAGCCAAAGACACAACACACAACATGCAAAATGTCTTACAATTTATAATAATTGACATTTATTTCTACACTCTCAGTAAAAAAATACTGCAAGCTTGTGTTTTTAGTGTGCATGGCACAGCAGTCTGCTGTAAAAGTCTAAATGATTTTTTTTATTAAATATGAAGGTGATTTGAGATATTTATTACATATACGGTATGAAACACTGCAAGGGGAATTATGGGATTTCTTTATCCTATTTAAATATAATAAAGCAGAGCTGCAATTAAACACAGATTTGTGAGGTAATGAATTTCACATGGAACTTGTTTGTGTTAATTGGTTTGGTATCTGTGCAGGGATTTAAACCTAGTGAGACTCAGCTTGTGAAAGAGAGATAAGCAGGCACATTAAAAGGTAGGATGTGTTTTTAAAATGTCTGCAAATTTGGCCTATGAGGAACTGTCTGAATTAAAGCTTTCTTTTGGTCTTTTCTCTTATCCTTATTGTGTCTGTGTATGTTACACAGTATAACCCAAATGATGTGTGTATAGTAATACATATATAAAAAAAAGTTAACAAAAAAAATTGTTCAAGTATTATATTGGTCATTCCAATAATATAGATAATAAATAAATAATAAATAATATACTGGTGTACAGTATATAGTGGCGGCATGGTGGCTTAGTGGTTAGCATGTTCGCCTCTCATGTCCGGTTGGAATCCCAATTTGGTTTTCCATGTTGTGTCCGTGTGGGTTTCCTCCAGGTTCTCCGGTTCCCTCCCATAGTCCAAAAACATGGATCAAGTGCAATTGAATTCTCCAAATTACCCCATATAGAGTGTGTGTGTGTCTGTGTGAGTGAGTGGGGGAACCCCCCTGCAACCCTAATGAGGATAAAGTGGAAGATAATGGGTGGATGGACAGTGTAAAGTGGAACAAGACAATGTTCTCAAGGAACAAGGTGCTACACATAACAGCAACTACACAACTCAACATAAAATGCGCATGTGCAAAAAACTTGTGCAAAAACACAAATTATGATAAATACAAGGAAATATACAGTACAATAAACATTCAAGTTAATGTGAGAGTACAGTGCAGGTGATGTGATGTGATGTGAGCTACAAGGTGCAAAATATGCCCACGGTTATAAATGTAATCAGCATGTTTCCAGTAGCGATTATAAAATGTATACAATGTTTGCAGCAATTTTGTCTATCTTTGGTAGTGGAAATGTGATTTTGAGTTTAGTCCATATGTGAGTGCAATTGTTCATAACTGCTTGTGATTTTTCAGAAGAGGGTCTGGGGGGTAGAAACTTTTGCACAGTCTGGATGTAAGTGCCCAGACGCTGTGGTACCTTTTCACTTACATTAGGGTTAATTCTGTCTCTTATTTGGGTCTGGCCACAAGATCACATTGATGTTAGATGTGATGTATTTTTCTGGTCAGATAAGACCATTTGAAGTATGAGGAATAGTCTGTTCAGAATTAACGTATAGAGGACTTTTTATTTTTAAAAGTACAGATTTATGGTTCAGATTAGGCTGGACTTTTCTCCCTGCCCCTTATAGTTGACCATAAAATTATAATGGTCATCTCATTGAGATTTGTAACAATTAGTCAGAATTGGACCGGATTTGGGTTCATATATGGGTGTACATTACATTTATTACTAGTCATTTAACAGACACTTTTATCCAAAGTGACTTACAAATGAGAGAACAAAACAAGTTAGTAGTTAAGGAAAAACCAGCAACACTGTAGTATAACCAACCTTTAAGTTGTTTTCTGAAGATGCTAAGTGACTCCGCCTTACAGACAGAGTGTGGAAGATGGTTCCCCACCATCTTGATGAGGTTGATTAACCAGGCGATATTCATTACTAGAGCAAAGTGAATGAGTTGGAGTGTATCTTGGAAATAAAGAGTGAAGGTAAGAGAGGTCAGATTCAGAGCTTGTCCTGTAGGCCAAAGTTCTTTGTACTGAATGTGAGCAGCTACAGGGAGCCAATGGAGAGAGAGATCTAGTGCAGAGAGTGGTGGAGTGACATGAGTTTGCTTGGGCTGGTTGAACACAAGTCAGTCTGCAGAGTTTAATCAGTTGAAGAGGCCTGGGTGTGGATCTTTGCATGGTAGCATTTTAAGTTTTGAATCATTTGGTAGAGAATTTTGTTAAATAGTATGTAATAGAATTGCTAAACTAGTGTGAGTCAAAGGGCCAAACCCTGCGCAAGACCGGTCATTATGCTCATTGCTAACTCACACCCCTCCGACAGTTTATTTTCACGCCTTGCACCTGCATTGTTTATATAGCAATCTTGCTATCTTGGCAGTGACACATGGGCACAATTCCACATTAACACAAAATATAGGTCATCGTCCAGGTACCTGTGCAATTAAAATAACAATCTACAAAAGTCAAACAGCACCTGACTCTTAAAGTGAATGGCAAGTGACACACTAATTGGTTTAGTGCATGTTACACCTAAAACACAGCCATGAATAATTCAGAAAATTTGTACATGCCTGGGTGGCACGGTGGCTTAGTGGTTAGCACGTTCGCCTCTCAGCGCTAGGGATTCCCGGTTTGAATCACCATCTGGGTGGAGTTTCCATGTTCTTCCCGTGTCCGCGTGGGTTTCCTCCGGGTTCTTCGGTTTCCTCCCACAGTCCAAAAACATGGATCAAGGTTAATTGAATTCTCCAAATTGCCCCATATAGAGTGTGTCTGTGTGAGTGAGTGTGTGCCCAGCGATAGATTGGTGCCCTGTCCTGGGTGTATCTGCCCAGAGCCCGAAACGTTCTCCCCTGGATGGCATGGGGAACCCCACCGTGACCAATAGAGGATATAGCGGGAGATAATGAATGAATGAATGAGTACATGCCTTTTGTACGTTCTGAACCACACACACTGTACTTTTTTCCATCGTTATGATAGCAAAGTCACACTGAAATGTCCCAAATTTTTTTTGGAGTTTTCATATTCTACCTGTATCTACATGGGTTCTCCAAATTCCTCCCACGTTAGTGCATAAATGGATGTAGAATCTATACGAATTGAGATTTTGATTTACCCTACAAAGTTGAAATTAATACACACAATATCATTTCATAGAATTCATTTACACGTATTCTGTGCCTGGGCTCTTTGGGGTTCACTTCCTAAATACAATAAAAAAAGCACCAAGACTATTTTTATATATTCTATAAGTGCTCATGTGAACTTCTAGCTGTTTGAGCTAACAACAAGTCTGTCTTTAATTGATGACTGATAATCTATCATTTTCCAGCAATAAATTGGTGCCCTGTCCTGGGTGTATCTGCCCAGCGCCCGATAAATTCTCCTCTGGATGGGCAACCCCCCCCCCCCCCACACACACACACACACACACAACCCTATTAGAGGATTAAGCAGAAGGTAATGAATGAATAAATGAATCAATATTCTATCATTTTATTTATCACTTACCTCAGCATTAAAAGTGGGTCCCTTATTTAAATTAAATAATTTATTTTTTTAGTTAAAGGTATATTATGTTCTTATATTCTAAGTTATAGAAAATCCTCATTGCCTTCAGAAAACCTTGAGACTTAGACTATACACAATTCTTTCAACATCACTATACCTCTACAAGAAACTGTTGGACTTGTATTTATAGTATAAGGTTACACTTGGAAGTGAACTCTCTCTAAACATTTCCACAGAGTGTGAAAATATGTCTGCTGAATTTTGACTAAGTCGTGTGTAAGCACTGAGAGCTGAGTCTGCCAGCGTAAGGAGATCCTGTATGGGCTCTGACCTCTGACCCTTTGTTATCATAGCCAACTGACCCCAGGCTGTGTGGAAGTGCTGCTCAGCTCCCAATAAGACAGGTCTGCACACTGTCTCAACCTGCTGAGAGTTACAAGCACAAGGGAGTGAAATGCACTTAAGGCTCCGTAGAGCAGAGAGAGAAACAAACCAGAAAGAAAAAAATATATTAATAAAAAGAAAACATTAGATATTATATGTATATGTATATAATATGTTTAGTGATCTGTGCCCAGACTTAGATTGTTCTCCAGTTTTGGCTCCTTTTAATGTTTATGCTTCCCCTTGCATCAAACTGCATCATCTGTTCTAATTACCAGCAGATATAACAATAAATGTGATTGCTACTTCATACTACAAAGTGACAAATTTACAAAAATTACTTTAAAATCTTCTTTCGGTATGTAATGATATTAATTGTTTTGCCATTTAGGATTAAGGAGGGGTGTTGGGGATTATCCCATTGGTCATGACAATACACAGGAAAACACCAGACTGCCAGTCCATCACAAGGCAGACATATAAACACCCTCACATCCAGACATTTACACCAAGAGGCAAATAAATGTATTAGTGCCACCTTTGGACCGTGGAAGAAAACCAGATACAACTTTAAAAAACAGCACAAACAGCGGGAGAACATGCTAAGTCCACATAAAATGTTGGAATTAAACACCCAAACCAGTTTGCTTTATGGGGAGAACAATAAAACAATGCTCTACATCAACGCAATATGATAATTTTGTATACAAATATGTATCTTATGAATCCTGATTTAAATACTGATAAATACTCATTCATTCATTATCTCTCACTTTATCCTCTAGTAGGGTCGCGGTGGGGTTCCCCATGCCCATCCAGGGGAGAACGCTTCGGGCACTGGGCAAATAGACCAAAGACCGGGTGCCAATCCATCGCTGCTGATAAATACTGATCTATTAAGTCTGATTTGTATTCCACATACAAATCCACACCACTGCTTATATATATATATATATATATATATATATATATATATATATATATATATATATATAATATTCATTCATTCATTATCTTCCGCTTTATCCTCTATTAGGGTCACGGTGGGGTTCCCCATGCCCATCCAGGGGAGATCGTCTCGGGCGCTGGGCAGATACGCCCAGGGCAGGGTGCCAATCTATCGCTGGGATATATATATATATATGTGTGTGTGTGTGTGTGTGTGTGTATGATTGTGAGTGTGTGTGCGTGTTCAGGTATAGGTTTTGGGCCCGGCATGTACCTGACAAATAGCTGTCATATATTGAAGATTAAGTAATAAAAGCCCATTGTGTTCATATTCAGCATAAACAGTAACATAATCAGTGTCAACAGTTTATGCTGATCAGACCGCAAGGGATGATCCAAGTAAGGTGCAAAAATCACCAAAATAATTGGAATAATTTAAGAAAAAAACTTTTTGTCTCCGGTCTTACGATGTGCCTCATTCAAGTGAAATGGTTACACAGTACACTAAATATAGAGTTTTAAAACGTCCTCAGTATGACTTTTATTAATCTATCCATTATCTTCTGCTTAATCCTCCACTGGGGTCGCAGGGGTTTCCTGGCAGATACACTCAACACAGAGTGCCAATCTATCGCTGGGCACACTCACTTACACACACTATTATGGGGAAATTTAAAACAACATGGAAGCTCACCCAGATTTGGATAATTTACATATATTTTAAAGCCTTTTTTACTATGACAAGAGTTGACACTGTGGGTTGCTAGAGTCTAGCCCATTTCTCATTGATGGATGGAAAAGCAACCTGAACAGTTCAATAGTCCATCACAGTACAGAAACCAACCCCTCCAATTACATTTAAAGACCGTTAAAAGCAGTTTAAAAGTGAATCTAAAGAAAGACCACGTGAAGTTCACATGTCTGCCAGATTGTAAATCAGTCTCTTGGTTCAAGGCCACTGTGGGTGATATAGTTTTCCATGCATTATTGTTTTACATTACAAAAGAACAGCAACCTGCTGTGCATTGTAGTCTGTAAAACAGTAATATAATCCTGGTATATGATTAAATTAAATATAATCAGACATATAGGAAATCAACAGACACATGGGAATAATTTGCTGTGTATTTCTGTGTACTTTTTATTGTCTGTTGTTTGGATCATGTACCTTTCTATAATTGAAGTCATTACATAAAGGAGGTACTAATAACAGACGGAGGGCTTTTGACAAGTCTACCCTCATACCCCCTGTAATATTATGAATTCTATAAGCTGTCCTACTTCAGACCTTGGAATTTTAGCCTGGGGTATCGTTCCCTTTTACTGAGAAAAAATAGAAAAATATATATTAATTCTTTACTTTTATATATTACTTCTACTTAAAGTTCTACTTTAGAAACAATGATCCCAAAGTCCATAAAAAGGAATACTTATGTTTGATGGCATCCCCTTCATGGTTTTCACATTGTGAGACATTGCTCTGAGAAAATAACATTTTTCAATGAGTATTAAGTTGAAATGAGTGGGCGTGAGTTTGCATAAGGCCTGGAAAAAAGCCTGAAGGGATGGGTAAAATGGATGGGAATAGTGCTGTCCATGGAAAGGGGGAAGCTGAAATAGCGAGAGTAAAAGAAAGCTCGCATGGGGCAAAAAGGCATGCACACAGAAACAGTACTTAAGTTGTCAACAATGAGGATCCATGGCATGACTCTGCTAACTGCATGGCTTTTTGCTGACACACAATCGTGCACTCACTTTCTTGGTTTTTGCCTTTCTTTCTCTGAGGCCTGACTGAGGCCATGTCAACAGCAGCTCTTATCAGGGTGAGTTATGGGCCTGTCTGCAATAATGGTCTGTCAGACACCGTGCCTCCCGGCCTGTCTCATTCTGACTGCTTCTGCTTTCCTGTATCACATCAGTGCTGCTGCCACTGACACTCTGAAGGAAGGAAGACAGAGATCAATGAAAGGATAGATTCATTAGGTGCATCCGCCTCTGTGTATCATGGTTTTATCTGCCTTACATAATCACAGTTCTTATAGTTGTTGAAAAATCGGTAATATGCAGTAAAATTCACTTTTTGTTCGAATGAATAATTTTTCTTTTTTTTTTCTTTTTATGTCCTTTTTTTGGCTTTTACCAGCAGTGATGAAGGACATTGAGTCCTTTTCGCATTCTCAGCCACTAGAGGGCACATTAGATTTATGGAAATTTGCATGATCTTACTGATTTGCATTAAGCAATAGCTCATTCGCAAGAACAGAAAACCACAGCGATGCATCACAAAGTGTAAAAGAAATGAATAAGTCTATTGATTTATATCCCTACTTAATGCAAATGTTTTTTTGCAATGCTATATATTTCATTTTGCACTGACTTTATTAGTCTCTATCCGTGATGTTATGCATCTTATTAATTATTTACATGTACAACAAGCTTCGAAACGCACATGCTGAGCCAATATTAGATGTGATTATATTCCATTTTTCGCGCTTTTCCATTATTATCTTCTAAAGGAGCCCATGCATTTTACGTGTCAGAAGATAAAGTAGAACTGAAATTCTATTTCCACTGGCGCAATCTAAATATTCTGAATTACTCTGTCAAAAAAGAATGAGAACAAAATTCATTAATTTGTCAGAGGTTATTAAACATACTGTGTATTATTATGCAACTCCCAAAGATTTTGGTCCTAGGTATTAAATGAAATGATACCGATGTTCATACTGAGTTGATTATTTATTACAGTATTATATCAAGCTTGTTTAATTATTCTTAACACATCAGCAGTTGTTTACCATTATATCATAGTGTATCATAACAAAACGGTTTTTTTCTTCACATTTTTCTTCATTTTAATGTTGATTATTCTCCAGATTGAACCGTGTAAGAACACAATCCTGACTGATTGTTATTGAATATTTTCCTCTTAATGAATAAGGTGTAAATTATTTAAGATATAAACAGTAATGTAAAATAGTTTTTATTAGACCTGTTAATGTGTGTGGGGAACAAATCTTGTTTATCACAATGAATTTTATTCAGTTTTAAAGGTAAACCATGTCCTATGAGGTTTAATTAATGTTGTGTGGTTGTACTTATAGGGTAACTTTTTATGAAATTAATTAAAGTATATGTAAAGTCCCTATAATGCATAGAAATAAATCTCTTCATTTATTATATCATTGCCTTTTGTAGGATTTAAATAAGTATGTAGATTTACAATAATGTATTAGGTAAGGTAGGTCATTTGCTTATTTACTAAAAATGTAATGACCTACATATAAAATCTACAAGTGGTTCTTATTTTCCATCATCTGCTCATAAACACAAAAATCACATTAGTTCCAACTGTACCCATTTTAGTTTATTAAGGCGCTGCTGACCAGTTTAATGCAAACGTAAAATACACAATATGGACAAAAGTATTGGGACACTAATTTTAATCTTCAAGTTTAGATGACGTTTTGATATTTAGTCCCATTGCTGCAGGTGTCTAACATCAAACACCAACCATGCATCTTGCATGCACATACAGTATGTGTGTGCTTTCAACTTTGTGGGCACAGGTTGGGGAAAACCCTTTTCTATTCCAGCATGCCTGGGCACATAGCACAAAACAATATTTATAAAGGTGTGCTTGGGTGAGTTTGGTGTGGAAGAACTTGACTAGTCTACACAGGGCCCTGTCTACAACCCTGAATACTTTTGGGGTAAACTCAAGCAAAGGTTGTGAGTCAAGACCTGCCATCCAACATCATTGTCTGATTGTACAAATGCATTAGTGGTTAAATGGGCACCCCTAAAGAGTGGAAGTTGTTTCCATTGCAAAGGACTAAGAAAGAGGACTATTTTTTATAAAAGCCTGTTTTGTAGATGTCTCAACTTTTGTCCATATAGTGTACCTTCAGATATGACCATTCATTTTACTTAATAAATTAATTTGTAAAGCATTAAAACAGCAACAGCAAAAATGACACAAATGAAGGCCTTACACTGTCAATACATACAATAACCAGTGACATAATAAGCCATAGAAAAAAGTCACTTTATAACTTGTAAGTTCCTTACAGTGGTTCTAAATATAAATGTGTCCTTTACAGATGCTTTGTACATGTAAACACATGCTTAAGAAAATCTATAAAGAAATGCCAGGCTTGTTGATGGATTTCATTTGGCAAGGCAGGTGTTATACAGGGATCAGGCAGGTGTTATACAGATCACTAGTTACTTAAGAAAAAATATAGAAGACATTTGTAAAAACAAAAAACAGACATTATTATGTTATCAAACACTTACTTATTTTATGATGTCTTTATATAAAAGAAGACTATGTGCATGAAATGTCTCTTTTCTGTTTTTCTCCAACAGTTCATTATTGTAAAAAGTAATCAAGATCAGATAATTGTACAAAGGGTATAAATTGTACAAAATGTACTTAGTACTTGTTTGTTTTTGTTTATAAGTTTGTTCTTAGGACATTTTAAAAGTGTTTAGCAATTGTGGGTTTGGCACACTGAAATTTGCTCATAAATCTGACTCACCAATTTAATATACATTTCATTTTAGAAAATATTGTATATCAATAGTAAGTATATGGTCCAAAAATACTTTTACCATATTTTATTTACTTCCAAGGTTTGATATTGTCTAAATATGTGTCTTATCATAAGATTAGAAAAATCAGTTAAATAAGATGGAGAAATTATTCAGCATTAAATAGACTAAAGAAAACTTGTTTGTGGGAAAACACTAACTTTTGCAATTATCTTCAGACCAGGGAAAAACAGAGACTTTTAATTTGTCGTTATGAACAGAACCCTAATACAAATGTGCTAAGTAAAAATCATACCTCATGGTTGTTTCACATTCAAGTTCTTTAGTAACTGTTTGAACTGTGTATAAATTATACAACTAAAATAAAATTGAGCCATTTGTCTTGTGACAGTTATATAAAATAAATGCAAAACAAATTGTAAATGATTGAAACAAAATTTATTATTAATACTGCTTAAATGAAACGGAATCATTGTGTCTGTTAGACAAATAGTGAGTGAATATTGTATAATGTGTTAAAGCAGGTCTAATTTTTTTAATTTAAAAGTGATTTTGGGTAAAGCACGCTGTTTTGATGTGGCATTGTAATGCCATTTGGTTTCTGCAGACTCTTTTATGAGATGATAAACTTTTACTGGCATGATTTCAAGAATTTTCCTTGGAACAAATCTATCTATATCTCTATGATCTTTGTTACTGCAACATGTAATTAATAAATTAGCAAAAGGTAAATATATGTATGTATGTATGTATGTATATATATATATATATATATATATATATATATATATATATATATATATATATATATATAATAAATGTGTTCAAATTCAACAAAACTGTGTTTGCTCACGTGTATGTGTGTGCATTTGTAATATGTACACATGTGTGCCTGTTCCTGCACTCTATCTCCATTTGCCATAAGCCTTGACAATAAGATCTATCTTCTCATCTTAGAGTAGGCGAAGCAATTCGAGACAATAATTAAAGCTTTTTCAGGACAGTTTGGCACAGCCCTGTCTCTTTCTTGTTCTATTTTGTGTATATTTTTATGTGTTTGTGCTTGTATGTGTGTATGTGTCCAGTTTGGACACTTTTATTGTTAACAGACATGCAATATCCTGTCTGAGTTTCTTGCTAGGGTCCATTGCAAATAAACACAGCGGCAATATTTACACATAGAAAAACTTACAATAACTCACACAGTGCACTATTTTGAAGAAAATTATTAAAACTCCAATATGTTGCAGGCATATTGCAAATGTCAAGCATAAAATTGTCATAAAACTAATTAGGTTTCTATTTTAAGATAAATAGAATTGGTTATAAATAAGGTCAAATAATTTTAATTAAGTAAGTAGGTGTTGTTTCTATTTATTGTAATAATTAATATATGTATTATATTTCAGTTTAAAAAGTAAAAGTTAAGCTAATAATTGTTGTATTCATAGTAGTAGCATAGTGTAATAATTATAGTTTTATTTGAAGCAGGACTGTAAAACCGCTGTGGTGGTTACCAGTTCTCAGATTACTTCATTCCATCCTTTCAGAATAAGACAGAGTGAGTGTTTCTGATTACTTAGAATTTCCCATTTGTTCCAGTGCTTTCTGAGTGCTGGATCTGGATTGCTCACTTTCTCTGTTCTTCCTGCTGTACGGTGGTTTAGACCTCCAGAGCCAAAGAGCAGCTTGGAGAGGGTAATCCATCTCCATCACTTAAATGATTATCCCCATTAATCTGGTGTAAACTAATAAAGTCTACAGTGCCAGTGCTTGCCTGAACTTCATTAAGTCTTTAGTACGTTTAATATGGCTTAATGCCCTCAGCTTGGTGGCTGCTGCTGAAATACCTGGCTCGCTGCACCCAAGAGAGCAACCAGAAAGATTGAGGCCATTTATGTCGTATTTGCTTGCCTTTTTCATCAAAATTCTTTTACATGTATCTGTTGGTATGACTTGTGCACAAGGAGTCAAGAGAGAGGAAATAAGGCAGAGTGAGCAGTAGAGAGCGACAGCAGTGCTAGAGATTTAATTTGCCCAGCCAGACCTCAGATGGGCCCCTGCAGTCAAGGGTTTAATTTGGCTTATCGCGTTATAAAGACGACCCGGCTCGAGTAATCAATCATCAGCCTGTCAGAAGGACAGGCAGTTGTCGTAAGCAAACGCGACTTCCCAACATGAGGCCATTTTAATTGCCAGAAAATTGACTGCTTTATTGTTTTTGTGAATGTCTTACTAAACTTTGGAAAATTAAAGCCAATAAAAGAAACCGACCAGCACAGGCTGCTCACCCCCACCCTTTCACTCGCAGTGCTCAGTGGGGGGAAGGCCTATCAGTGGCTGTTACTGTGCCATGGTGGGTCGTGTTGACACTTGACTGCTGAGTGTGCTTCCCCTATAAGCAAGTGGAGCGGTGTCTGTGCAGTGTTAGGAAGTGACACTGTTTACTGAACTGAGTGATGCCGTGCTGACTCCAGCTATTATCGAGTTAAACAGAACATAACTCTTACTTTTGCTCACTGTAATCTCCTCCCCTGACAAAATGTATAGACTTCTCACTTAGATATGTGTGCCGATATTTATGACCTTTAGTGAATTGCGTCAGTATATTATCTTTGTCAAAGGATGAAAAAGGAGGAAAATTCTTTTTTTTTCAATTATATGGATTAGTTTAAAAGCCCAGATCTCCTCAGGATTGTTTTCGACAGCATATCATTTTTTTGTGTGGGAGGGAAAAGAAATAATTCTCCAATATCCTGCATGACCTGTGGGAGACGATTGGTTTTCTGCTTTGTGTAGTTTTGTTGTCAGTATGATTTTGACTGGTTGACCAATTTTATATTTATATTTTATAGAATCTGCTTCTGTTTGGACGTCTTCTCTTTACTTTGCAGTCATGTCTGAAATAGGAAATAAACCGCCACCTTACCCAAGTTTACCCCTAGGAAACTGACCAGAATGTAATTTAAAACAGTCTCAATGATACAGATATATGTTCCAAGATTTTAGTGATTTCAGTGTGCAAATATAAGAAAACATTCTTTACAAGAAGAAAATAACAAAAAACAGCATCAGAATATTAAATTAATTCTGGCAGGGGTGGGGGCAGGGGGCGGGGGATTGCATGAGACAGAGTTACACCATTTACAAAGTTACAACATACTAAAAGAATGAAGTATACACCTACTCTTTAAAAAGCAGAAAAATAAAATGCTATGTAATCATATTCAAAGTATTAATAGCAATTTAAATACAAATAATAAATAAAGTAAAATGGCAGTGGCTGAGGTAAAAAAAAATATGGACTGTACCCTAAGCTATTTGGATAATTCCACATATATAACACATATGATTCCATTTCATTATAATTCCATATATAACAGCAGTAAATAGATTTTCTATAAATGGTATACCTAACCAATATGTAGAAAATTAAGAAACCTACTGTATAGTAATTTTTGTTTATAATAGTCTGTGTGCTGTCTTGTTGATTTTAGTAGGTTACATGTTATACATGTGTGCACTCACTCACCAAGACGAATTACTGTGTGTAACATACTTGGCGAAATAAAGTGATTCTGATTCTAAGACTTATTAAGACTATTACAGCCGAACTAAACCAGTGTCTTAATGTCTGATAAACCTGCAATTTTGCTTGGCTAAAAAATAAACTGCTGCTGGACGGTTAATCCGTATTGTTTTGTGGCTGTGATTCCTCACTTTAGCTATTAGACCTTTCACCAAAATATGGGTGTTTTTTGTTCCTTGTACCATTAATCCAATCCAAGATAGCCTTTGACCTCACAGAGTGGCAAGATTCCTCGTGTACTACAAGGCATTAAAAGGTCCTTTGAATTGTCAACATTTTTGGCTTGTTTTTCTTGGGGTGGTGTAGCAAATACCTAACCAAAATGTGCAGGTGTTTAAGATATATTTGTAAAATATTAAATATTTTTAAAGCCTTTCATGCAAGTGATGAATGATAACTTTGCTAATGAAAAATCCACTTTCAACATTGTTAGAATAGTGAAATAGAGTCAGCTAATTTGTATGAAATGAATCTTGATATCTTGGTTTTGTTGTTGGAGGAACATCTTAGCAGAGATGCCGAGCCTTGGCCCACAGCCTCTGTCCATCAGAGGAGATCATTAAGTGAGGTGAGGCCCCTGAGGCCAGTGCAGGCACCAGTCAGTCTGTGCTGATGTTTCTGTGTTGTACATTTGGGTTAGAGGATCTGTTTGTTATGGTGTAGTAGACCACATAATTGGGATGAGGGTAGGGGGAACAAGGCCAAACAAAAAAACAACAAAAAACTGCCTACCTGCTGAAGATATCATGTGATGACAGAATGTAGTGTCTCCTGTTGCTTTGCACATGGCCAGGACCAATAATAAACAAAAGGTGATTTGTCTCATCTGTACACTGATGCAGGAGTTTGCCTAATTGACAAATAATTACAGTTTTATTTAAAACATATGGTGGATATCAAGACAAATATTCTTTTTTTTTAGATTATTTAGATTTTTCTTTCCTATTTTTCTCTTCTGTTGTATTCAACATTTATTGTAATTGTACTTATTCTTTTTTAGAAAACATTTAAAAGCTTAGTTTTTAATGTTGTAACTAAACAAAGACTTTTAAAAGACTGGTAAAATTTAACTCAAAAGCATTTTTTTCTTTTAAATACATATTCAAATAAGCAGAAAAAAGCATGTTACTTAAAATGGTTATATTTAAAACAATTAAATGTTACACAGAATTGGTGCCACAGTAGTTAACTGGTAAACCATGTTGCTGAAATTCTGGATTCGATTGCAAAGTATAATGGTTTGGTTCTTTTCTGTGTGGATTTTGCATGATGTTCTCATGTCAGTACATCTTTTCACTGAGAGCGCTGGTTCGCTCCAGTTGTCCAAAGACATGTAGGTCTGATAAACTAGAGATACTAAACTGCCTCTGAGTGTGAGTGAATGTTTTTGTCTGTGTGGATCTTAAACTAGACTGATGACCTGACCACCTGAGTGTTTCCCTTTTTTGACCAGTGGGCACTGGGATAGGCTCCAGCCCCACCTGTAACAAATGAATAAATAAATTAAAAGCAGTGAAGCCCTAAAAAATTTAAATAACAGTGGAGAAGTAAAGCCTTAACATCAGATACAGTGTTATCATTAATATTTTTTCAAGTGTAACAATTAATACTCTAAATATAAAATTTTGATAAAATGTTAATGAACAATGACAAAAGTCCAAAAAAACCCCACATTTGTAGTAACTGCTAAAACATTGTCTCTATGATTAAAAACCCTACAAACTACATCAATAGGTTTTTTTTTTAATATATTTAAACTAATTAGATGTGTATGTAAAGTTGTAAGGGATTTTCTAATAATCAATGATTATGTGTGAGAGAATAAAATAATGACACTACATCTACTATCCTCCATCCATCCATTATCTTCTGCTTTATCCTATATTAGGGTCGCGGGGGGATTCCACATGCCCATCCAGGGGAGAACGTTTCGGTCGCTGGACAGATACACCCAGGACAGGGCGCCAATCTATAGCTGGGCACACACTCACACAGACATACACACTGTATATTGGGCAATTTGGAGAATTCAATTGACTTGATCCATGTTTTTGGACTGTGAGAGGAAACCGGAGAACACGGTTAGGGCTAGGGTTAGGTTTAGGGTTAGGACACGGGGAGAACATGGAAACTCCACCCATGGGGATTTGAACTGGGAATCCCTAGCGCTGAGAGGCGAACGTGCTAACCACTAACTATCTATATCCTAATTCAGGTCATTGATGTTGAACTGTTATCAAGTAATTGAAGCTGAAAATGTTTAAAGTTAATTCATACAGCAAAATAAAATGTGAATACAAATTATGTTTCCAAGTTAAAAATGTTCAGGGAATGAAAAATCTGGTTTTAACATTTTAGTTCCTTGACAAACCAAACCTGTTGTGTCAGTTAAATAAAAAGGTGTACAAGAGAGGAGCGGGTAACCTGGAGGATCTGGAATGACTGGGTATTGTGAAGTGCTCTAGGGTTTCCTATACTGTATATACCAGAATAATCAACCAATGTAGACCACAGATCCTTTGTTGTTGATCCAAACAAGTAGCTTGATGTTTTTATTATTACTTTACTAAAACCCAGCAATTATTAATCAATTTGATTTATTCAGTATTTAAGATGTTTTTTTTTCCTCTTGAGTGACATCAAATTACTTAACCAAAAGCTATTTTTGTCCTAAATCATTTCCAATCATGCCAATAACATTGAGGTTAAATGAAAGCATTAATTGATATTGTATTAGTTTCTGTTATTTGCTATAATTATGCCTGTCTGCAAAGTTAAAAGAAAACAGGAATTAAAACTAAAAAACATATCATAGCCTATTTTGTGGTGTTATATATTACAGGACCCGCTTTGCCCGATTTTGCCCGTGGCTTGTGATTGTTTCCTGCAAGCAGCATTTAACAACAAGGAATGTATAATAGAAATTAAATCAATAAACAGAAACAACATTACAAGAATAAAAAATACCATAATGTTACTATAAAATAATTTTATAAAACCTTTTAGTTCTTACTGGTGGTGCAAATGCAAATAGCAAAAATCCATTAAAACAGAAAGCTGTAAGGAAAATCCCCATAGTTTCTCTCAATTAGTCTCCAAAGCTTTTTGGCAAAAAAGGTTTTCTGCGTGAGTTTATACTATTGTGTTACAAAGGTTGATAGAATCAGAATCAGAATAAGATTTTTTTTAGCCAAGTACGTTACACACACAAGTTGTTTGGTTACAGATTGAGGTATCTCTCTCTAGTTACATTACAATTAATTATATACTGTGCATATATTTAAATAGTGCATAGCAATAAAACATAGGCAATGATTTTTTGTTTGTACAGATGTATCTATGTGCAGAGTGTTTATCAGCTGTTTATAAGTGCAATGTCTGGTATATATATATATATATATATATATATATATATATATATATATATATATACTCTAGCTTTAGAAAACATATGTAAAAAAATTCTATATGTTGTATGTTTCAGAAACGCCCTGATTAAGCTAATTCAGTCATTTTTAACTGTTCTAAAAATATTCTGCATAATATAGTGTGTTACCCAGCGATAGATTGGCGCCCTGTCCTGGGTGTATCTACCCAGCGCCCGAAACGTTCTCCCCTGAATGGGCATGAGGAACCCCACCGCGACCCTAATATAGGATAAAGTGGAAGATAATGAATTTAGTCATTTGAATGACATGAATGAATGAATGAATGAATATAGTGTGTGATAGTATGTGTAGCTGTAATGTTCAGTAAATTACTAAAAATGACTAAATGTGTAGCAAACACTAGATCATTGTGCTAGGACCCTCAGAGCACACACCTCAAGACCTCTTCTTGCTTCCAGCAAAAATCCACTAGAACTCCCTCAACTCTTACTATGTTGAACACTATAGCCTTCCTCAACTTAGAAAATATAAGTTCACCACTAGGGCCCTGAGTTCACTTTTAAATTACAGTGTAGTTCCCAGTCTCCTTGGGGTTTAAAACACTAGCTGACAACCTCCATTTTCCAGACCCCTCAACCTCCTGATATTCAAAATTTAAGCTGAACACTAGGGCCCCTGGACCGTGTTGCAATTACTCTGCAAGGGTCCCTTGCCCCTTTGGCATTCAGGGAATAAGCTAATCACTAAGGTTTTTAGACCCCTGGGGTTATCAGTGTTGGAGTTATCTGACAGCTAGGGACCCAGACAGCTGCGGGTTCTTGTGCCCCTTTTTGCTCAAGCTTAAGATGACCACCAGGGCCCCTGGGAGTTTACAGTGTGAGTTAATTGCTAAAGTTCCTAAGGGCCCACATATTGAATGTATCTCCACAGTGCCTGGTAAAATTAATGCAAGCAAAAGAAGACAGTAAAAAATAACCCATTGTAAAATGTAGTATTTCTAGGACACTGATATAGTATATAGTACAGTACATGTTGTATATAGTATATATCATATACTGTGGTATGATTCAATATTCTCTAAGGACATTGCAGTATTTTGCTTATTTTATTTCATTCTACATAGGAGGAGAGTTTTGATGTTTTATAACAAAATTATGTTATTTAATGGGTGGCACAGTGGTTTAATTGTTATCACATTTGCCTCTCAGTGTCGTGGAGGAATTCCCTATGCCCATTCATGGGACAGCGTTTCAGGTGCTGGGCAGATACACCCAGGACAGGGCGCCAGCCTGTCGCTAGGCACACACTCACACACAGACACATAGACATACAGGCGAGCATGCACATTTAAAACAAATAGATACAATTATGATTACATTTTATATACATTTTAAATTTGCAGAATTTTTGGTAGGATGTTTAAATTGTAATATAGGATAGTAGTTTATTTTGTAAAATATTATAGTTATTTATAACACGCTCAAAGAATGTAAGTTAAGACGTGAAGGCTGTGGGTAGTATGCTAATATGGAGAAGCAAAAGTGAAGGCCTCCTTTCTCCCTAAGTCAATGACACTCATGGGAATAACAGGGGGTGCTTGCATGTAATGACCAGTAGCTGGTGGGATGAATCCATCCATCTCTGTGAAGTAAACAGGTCCCAGCTGGAGTGATGTGCTCAGGATGGGAAAGGGAAGTGGGGCTGCCCCTAAATAAAACAGGCGACAGGATGCGCATTCACTTGAGAGCACAGACGTACCATCAGCGGCAGGGAGGATCTGCTTCCACTGTGATGGGTGTCAAGTCCTCTATCAGGCCAAGAGTGAGTCCACATGTTATCAGCAGCAAAAGATGAGACTTCTCATGTATTACTGGAAAATGGGAGTGGAATTTTTAGAAAAAAATCTATTGTTTAATTCCATTAGTAAGTCATTTGAGTTGGTTTTATTTGATTGGTGTCTTTGAAACATGACAATCGTGACACTGAACTTCTTTTAACATGCATCTTTCAAAGCAGCACTGCAATGGGAGTGAAGTTTAAAAAACAAATTATTCAGATTGACTCAATGAAAAAATAGATTTAAATATGGTTTATGTATTGGGAAGGAACAGTGAAAATATAAGATTTTAAAACGTTCACTCCAAACGTTACAACTTTTCAGTTTATTTTGGATTCATCACATTCATTCATTTATTCATTCATTATTTTCTGCTTAAGCCTCTACTAGGTTTGCAGGGAGGGGGAGGACACTCACTTACAGAGACACACACGCACAAACACACACTATATAGGGCAATTAAGAGCATTCAATTTACCTTGAATCCATATTTTCTCCAAAATAATTTATTCCAAACTTACCTTGAAACCGGAGAACCTGGAGCAAATACACATGGACACGATTAGAACATGGAAACTTCACTCAGCTTGGAATTCGAACTTGGAATCCCAAGCACTAAGAAGCTAACGTGCTAACCACTAATGCTGGCCACCATGCCATTCGGATTCAGCCCAATTAGTCAAACTGTAATTGGTCAAAAGGACTCATTACAGAACCAAAAATGGTTCTTCTATGACATTATTCTACAAAACATATGTCTTTAAGAGCATTCAGATGAACATGTCTTTCTTGGTTGATTGATAAAAACACAAAAAGCAGAACAGCTTTCAAATGAATGCTTAAATTGGCACTTATTCTGAACAGTCAGTTTCAAAATAAATGAAAATGTCTTGCAAAGCGGCACGGTGGCATAGTGGTTAGCACGTTCGCCTCTCAGCGCTAGGGATTCCCGGTTCGAATCCCCATCTGGGTGGAGTTTCCATGTTCTCCCTGTATCCGCGTGGGTTTCCTCCAGGTTCTCCGGTTTCCTCCCACAGTCCAAAAACATGGATCAATTCAATTGAGTTCTCCAAATTGCCTCATGTAGAGTATGTTTGTGTGAGTGTTTGTGCCCAGCAATAAGTTGGTGCCCTGTCCTGGGTGTGTCTGCCCGGCGCCCGAGACGTTCTCCCCTGGATGGGCATGGGGAACCCCAATGAATGAATGAATTAATGAATATCTTGTAAACATGTAAAACTACAAGATGCTTAAAAACTTGAAAGTTCTTAAGTTTAAAACTTTAGACAAACCTATAATTTTTTTTAATTAAAGTCCCTAAAGTTAAATGTTCCTCCAATAGTTTAAGGGGTTCATTCCCAGCCTCAGAATATCTTTAAAGATTTAGTAGCTTAAACAATTTATCTAAATAAAACTTCAATAACATGCTGTTATTTTCATTCGCAGCTCTATGAAAACTTTAAAACTTTACATATGCTGTTTAACAAGTTAACAATTACTTTATGTACAGTAACATAGAAATGGTGAATCATAGATAAACCTGGAGGTGTCATAGTTATTATATATTAAATTATATATTTTTTTATCCTTTAGTGACTGATATTTAAGTACTACAATTTGTTGCTGTAAATTTCAAACTCAGTTTGATTACACTATACAAGATGAAAACTGAACCACGTACCAAAATATATGTCTGGTATTTTAAGCAAATAATTATAATGACAAAGTATTTATCAAACATGTTGTTTTATTAATGTAAATTGGATGCTTTGAAACTTTGAAGAAAAGGCATAAGGTTAAGCAAATGTATGTTAGGTCATTGTGCAATATCAGCATAAAACTCATTCCTAATTTATTTTCAATACTTTAATGTAAGTCACATTTATTCTTTGTAACTTGAAATCAATGAACATGTAGTTACAGTACAAAACATGTATTGAAACCAAAATTAGAGTATAAAACTATACATGCTAGTGATTTCCCAGTTCAGTTTGAGTGACAGGTTGTCTAGTGAAAGGCTCATTAGAAGAAAGACACAACAAGTTAATGGAGGCTGTGTCAGTCAGCACGGCAAATGAACTCAGCAATTGAATACAGAATGATGATCTTTGCATTTCTAAAATAAACAATGAGCAAGTCTATGAATTCTGCATTATTGTTGGAAAGTATTAAAAACGTTATAATAGTTAAAAAAAAATGATTTATTTTCATATAATTCTATTTAGAAAAATAGAATTAAAGCTGTACTGATAAGGAAAAGGAACGTGTTATCTGCAATTTTCAACAGTCTCGCAGCTGTTCGTGAGACCTGTGATATGTAGTCATGGCAATTTTGTTTCCCTTCTACAGTATTCACCTTATAAACCAAAAGTATAAACAAGGATCAACCATGCTAACATTACGTAATAGGTTTTAGATTTTATTCAGTTTTACACTGTGAGGAAACCTTTTTAAATGCTTAACTTGAAGGTTTCTCTAACCATTTTAGTTTCAAAAGGTCCATCAAAGCATCAGGAAGTTCTTTTACAGTTTTAAACTTATGAACATCTAAAAGTTGTTCAGGGATCTTTAGTTTTAACACCATGTACTGTAGGTATTTTATTTGCTCCTTAGAGATTATATGGGTAAGTTTGTTTTCGTCACCCAAGATGCAAGCTTAGTTCACTGTTAAAACTAGATCCTTGAAGAATTAGAAACCCTGGCGGTGCCACTTCTTAGTGTTGGAGGTACCGTTTAAAGTTTCAAATTTTCCTTTGAATGTTCTGTAAGAGGCGGCACGGTGGCTTAGTGGTTAGCACGTTCGCCTCTCAGCACTAGGGATTCCCGGTTCGAATCCCCATCTGGGTGGAGTTTCCATGTTCTCCCCGTGTCCGTGTGGGTTTCCTCCGGGTTCTCCGGTTTCCTCCCACAGCCCAAAAACATGGATCAAGTTAATTGAGTTCTCTAAATTGCCCCATATAGAGTGTGTTTGAGTGTGTGAGTGTGTACCCAGCGATGGATTGGCGCCCTGTCCTGGGTCTATCTGCCCAGCGCCCGAGACGTTCTCCCCTGGATGGGCATGGGGAACCCCACCGCGACCCTAATAGAGGATAAAGCGGGAGATAATGAATGAATGAATGTTCTGTAAGAATTTTGTAGTTTTAAGAGTGTATTGTATTTAGTAGTATTATTACTTTATTATTTATTTAGTGTTTCCTAAACACTATAGTGATTATAAAAGTATGTGTTAGGCATTTAACATTGAGTTTATTCCATATCAATCATATCAAATATTTAAAATCACATGTGTATATCAGACAATTTCAATGATTCAAATATTTAATGGACAAAAGGAGGCAGAGCCTAATCGAGTTAAATGGAACGCTATTCATGTCCTGGATTCACACTGAGCATGCTCCTAATAATAATAACAGCAAATGTTACCATCCTTTTTTGTTTTAAATATTAATGTAATTCAACTCTGTGGTTGGCTGTAATATTGACTATGTCATAGAACATAGGAAACTGATATTCTGGCATGTTACGTTTTCTCTACAAGAAGAATTTTTTCAGTTTTCTTCAGAATATAGTTTCTGTTGAAGAATGGTTAAACGTTAAATACAACGCAATTTGAACGTGATTTGTTTATTATTCATAGGATAAAAAGTAACTTGTCTGTAATTTTGTTGGGTGGTTTTCAATGTTATTCGCTACTCTAAATCAAATTTTAGCTCTAAAAAGGATTAACAAAGCAGAAGGAGAAAGTTTACGAAAAAACTAATAGTAAGACCTTTAAGTTGTTTAATCTTATTTTCTGACTAAATTTTAAACATCATTATTCAGTGGTTAAATTACAATCAATTAAAGTCAAAATGTCTATTTCTTGAAATTCATCTGCGAACTTTTGTTGTTATTGTTAATGCAACTTTTTTAAAAATAGTTTATCATTCAAATACAATAAATTTAAAGTGATTTTTTTGGACCAAGCATGAAAGACATGCAAAACCTAATAGCGCACAGTATGTGTGAAGGTTTACCATTCTGAGCTCACTGCTAAAAAATCTCTACCACGTCACATTATTATATTAGATTATATTATGCAATATTCCAGGTGTGGGGCTGACTTCATTTGGCCTAAATAACCAGACGTGCTAAAAGTACCAACCTTCCGTCAGCTCGTTAATAACTGTGATGGATTGCATGGCCCTGTCACCTCACAAGTGGGTTTACTGAGCATAATTATGGATTTATTTACTCTGATCAAATTTATGTCTCTGAAAAAAGACTAACCTATTTTTGTGATTAGTATTTAAGGCTTAGGAATTTAGTAACACTTATACCGCACATGCTTTGAGACACCTCGACGAATTCAATATGTTCAATACCTATATAGATGAAAACAAATAATATCTAAACACTCTAATAAAGTCCTAAATCTGCATGCGTATATATATTCTCTGTTATGTATGTATGTGTGTGTGTGTGTGTGTGTGTGTATATATATATATATATATATATATATATATATATATATATATATATATATATATATATATACTGTAAGCCCATTTTTAGTATGTTTGTTAATGTTAAATAATCGCAGAGACTTAAAAAGAGATTTAAAAGTCACTGAATAATGAATAGTGTCACCTTTAAAGCATAACGTCAGAAATACAATTGATTATTTGTTACATTGCTTTTTACACCAGGCTAACTTTTTTAAAGATGTGCATGAACATTCTTTTATTATAGAAAACACATCTTACAAGACTTAATAAATAGATTAAATGACAAAAGCGTTTTGCTAAACTGATTTAAAAAAAAAAATTATATGCATTTGTTTCAAAAAGAAAAATACGGATTCATTTTTGTTTTTGCAAACGAAACAATATTGACTCCTGTGTGCATACATATATTTAAATATAAGATTTAGTAAACATTGTATTGTACATTTATTGTAACATACATTACCTATATTTCACGCATCGTGCTTGTAAATTAAAAAATTACAAACAGAGTTTCACATAATTTGACAGACAGACAGATACATTTACTGTATATATAGACTTGAAGTGACCTATTAACAAAAAACAATAAAAAAGTCAGTTGTTTTTTCATTGAGCATTTGTGTAACATTGTATTAAAATAGTTGTGGTTAAATAGTTAATCGCACAATATGGGCCCTATGGGAGTTTCACATAGACAGACAGATAGATAGACAGACAGACAGACAGTCTGAGACTATCTATCTATCTATCTATCTATCTATCTATCTATCTATAGATAGATAGATGTGTAACATTGTCTTAAAATTAAAACTGTTCTGATTATATATAACACATTACAATTTATTAGCCTAATGGGCCCATTGGCCTTTATTCTAATCCTACTATTAATAAATTTTGTTCTTAATTTGGCGTCTCGTAAATCGTTACTTTAAAAGCGTAAACACGTTTAGCATTCTGCAGTCAGAGAGGGGGATTTACTTTGTTATGGGTTACAGCCTATGGAATGAACTCGACGTAGTTTCTTTAGCCAATTGGCTCCCGGAGCCTGAACGCGGCGACTTAATCTTTCCCGGCCTATTTGGCATTTTGATTGATGCCCCCGTGGCTCCCTCCATCCGACATGCTCTCTCTCTGAGGCAATAAGGAGGAAGGGAAAACGACAAAAGACTGAAGTTGCGCGGCGCGGCGCACGCTCGGGCTCAGGCAGTCGGCGGTGTGACATCGGGAGATCGGGCGCGGCGCGGAGGAGCCGCATGGACCATGGACCACAACCCTGCGCATCTGCACCACACGCACCTCGACCCCATAAGTTTCGGCATCGATCAGATACTTAACAATGCGGAGCAGGGCAGCTGTATGATCGCGAACCCCAGGATGCAGGACCTGGACTATGGTTTGGGAAGCATTGTGAGCAATGCCTATAATACAATGACCGGTAACTACAACTGCACGAACTCCGCTGGATACAGCAGCAACGCGTGCAGCGTCGGCGGCTCGTACAACGTGAACATGGGAATGAACCCCAGCGGCAACGGGTTCAATGCGGCCGGGGTGATCCGTGTACCTGCGCACCGGCCCCTCAGCAGCATGCACTCCTCAATGCCAACAAGCACAGCACCTGTGCCCAACATGGCCAGCATGGGCACTCTGAACAATCTCACGGGATTAACATTTCCATGGATGGAGAGTAACAGGAGATACACCAAAGACAGATTTACAGGTAACGAAGGTCAGACCACAAAATACAGAAATTACAATAAAAGAATGTTAAGCTAAAGGTCTGTTGGCTTTTTCAGCACGTCCTTTAGATAGTTCGATCATTTTATTGATTCAAGAGGAAATTTGTATATTACAGCAGCTATAACTTGAAAGGAAGCATAATAATAATAATAATAATAATAATAATAATAATAATAATAATAATAATAATTATTATTATTATTATTATTATTATTATAATAATAGAGATCATAAGCAACTATAAGAAGCATTGTATATGTATAGCATTAAAATGTAAATTATAATAAACATATGTTCGTCAATTATATATATAATGTGTGCGTCAATATACAAATGTAAAGATTTCTTCACTTTTGATAAATAATCGGCCTGTATATAATGTATCAAATGATTCTGGGCAACATTTTGGAATGATGTTTTGTTCTATATGATCAATATAAGGATACCTTGAAGATAAGGTGAAGTATTTTTATTTACAGATTTAGCAAAATAATAATAATTATAACAATAAAAGAGATCATAAGCAACTATAAGAAGCAGTGTATATGTATAGCAATTAAAAATGTAAATTTATATAAACATATGTTCGTCAATTATATATATATATATATATATATATATATATATATATATATATATATATATATATATATAATGTGTGTGTGTGTGTCAATATAGAAATGTAAAGATTTCTTCACTTTTGATAAATAATCAGCCTGTATATAATGTATCAAATGATTCTGGGCAACATTTTGGAATGATGTTTTGTTCTATACGATCAATATAAGGATACCTTGAAGATAAGGTGAAGTATTTTTATTTACAGATTTAGGACAATAGCCATCCTTTTTATATCTCATATTACACTTATGTAAAACATAATATCTTACTTGTAGATATAGCTATTTGGCTTTTAATAATGGAATTACTTTATATACATCTCTAATACCTTGTACAGTACTGCAACTAAAACAGTGCTATCTTATGCATGGTGAAAGTCAAAGTGTAACATTGTTATAAGTTTTGCGTTGTTTTCTTATGAAAATATTATCAAAATATCCCAGCAAACTTTCTGAAGCTTCATTCAGTTTAGCATTGACCATCCTCGACTGTATTGTCATTTACACTTTAGAAATATCTATAATATGTTTTAAACGACTGTTTGTCCAAACCTCAACAAGAAGACCCCAAATAATTTAGATAACAGTTTTGGCATTGTGCTTTGCTTGGCAAACCCTTCCATATTATACATAGTTTCTGTTTTGGAATGAAAGCCCTTCCTCTGAACCGCTTTGCTGATTTCTTCTTGCTTGCTTTGCTCTGTTTCTCCAATCCAGTGGCCATCTCACCCTTCACTGTAACACGCCGTATAGGTCACCCGTACCAGAACCGCACGCCGCCGAAAAAGAAGAAGCCACGGACGTCGTTCACTCGGCTTCAGATCTGTGAGTTAGAGAAGAGGTTTCACCGGCAGAAATATCTGGCGTCTGCTGAGAGAGCCGCACTGGCGAAAGCACTTAAAATGACTGATGCGCAAGTCAAAACATGGTTCCAGAACAGGAGAACAAAATGGAGGTGAGGCTTTGATAAATTAATCTTATACTAACTCATAAAGTTCCCAACAACAAGACGTATTATTTTGCTCTATTGTATGTTATTATTTTATTTTCACTTATATAATATTCTTATTTAATATTAATATTAGACCACATAAATAAAATTTTAAATCCCCTTAAAATATAATAATAAAAATATTTTTTAAACATAATAATAATAATAATAATAATAATAATAATAATAATATACACTTCATTGTTTAACAAGTTTTAGAATGTTTGTGGTTTACACTCAAGAGAAATCAGAAACTTGCATTTGGACGTGTTTTGGTTTTGTTGATAAGTTTTGATGACACGTTTTTAATCACATCATAAGCTTGTTAAATAATGCTCTTTCACCAAATCTCGGAATTATGGAATAGAGTTAAATACTACAAGGTATAAATCCAACATTTTCATTGTGTTGCGTTAAACTGGCATTAACATCACGAGAATGTTAAAAGTGCTATGGCAAATCAGCTTTTACAGACAAATAATATTTAAAATATATGTTTAATATTTAAATCTTTCAAAATATTTAAAGAATATTTAAAGTTCATACGTTTTAGACGTTAGAGCGATGAAACTAAGGGACCGGCGCATTGTGTTTCCATATATAACAAAATAATGTTTTTAAAGAAATCATTCTAATTATTAAGTGTATTTGTCACGTTTTATGAACTGAATGAACAAATATGGAATAAATATTAAATGTGCTATAGCTGTTATCTATCATATAAAGATGCTATAGGTGAAACTATAGGTGTTTTTCCAACATATATGGAATACTACCTATTTTTTTTATTACTGCCTATAGGCAGAGCATCATGCGTGTGTTTTAAATTGATCATGTGATTATATGGGCTATAAGCACAAAACAAGTTAAAGGTTTTTTTATTCTTGTGTAGACAAAACTTTTTTGTGTTAAACAAAGTTCATGTTTAGTAAAAACATGGTCTACATTTGTTGCGTGTCAAAGGAATACTGTTAATCCTTGTGTTTTTATTAGGAAACCTAACTATTAATCGCAATTTAAACACTTTAGAGAAATTTAAATATGGGTTCTAAAATCTTTTACTAAAAAATCCATTGCACGTTAAGTTTGTCTGTGGAAAGTCAGTAATTTGTGTACATTATTAGAATAAATAGACTAATTATTAATTAACGTCAAAGTTAGTGGAGTGGTTTCTTTTAGTTTAGGCTTTTCATTGATTCCTTCTCGTTTGGAATAAAGCGTCTGCTAAATGACAACATGTAATTTATATAAAGTTTTAGTTAAAATGTTAAGTTAAAAACTGTTCAAATGCGTTGATGATTAAAATAACTACATGTAGCTCAGGGAACTCGAGAGAGAGTGTGTGTGTGTGTGTGTGTGTGTGTGTGTGTGTATTTATGGAAATGAACCACAGATCAGATGATTATTATTATTATTATTATTATAGTTGTTGATTTGTGTTTAGAAGGCAAACTGCAGAGGAAAGGGAGGCTGAAAGGCAGCAAGCAAATCGATTACTAATGCAGCTCCAACAAGAAGCTTTCCAAAAGACTCTGAACCAGCCGGTAACTCCAGACCCGATCTGTCTGCATAACAGCTCCCTGTTCGCCCTGCACAACCTGCAGCCCTGGACTGATAATCCCGGCAAGATTAACAGTGTCTCCACCTGCGATTAGCAACCGCACACCGTGCCGTTTGTAGTCTAAACTATTGAAGCGCTAACAACGAATTAAAAGGACGTCACAAATTCAAAGGCTGTTCGATTGTTTCCAAGGTTTACTTGAGTTTTCCTTTCTGTCGCCCAACAATATCGATTTTACATTCAATGGGTTTGTAAAATAAGAATTGTATTGTTGCATCCATACGTGCGTAGGTTCTATTTTTATACAGGGCATTTTTTGCACGTAATATGTCGTTAATTTACATGTTAATTTAGTTACACCCATGATACCCTGTAGGCCTATCGAAGTTTCCGTTTGGTTTTTGAAGGGGTAAAATAAAGTCCCCTGTTCTGATTTAAGCACTTATTCTGAAGACAGGCCCAACCAAACAAATCATTCATATAGCACACTATTTAACGTTTGGTTTATTTTCTGGTTTAGTTTAAATAAGGCATTGTATAACGGTACTTTATTGTTTACATAAATTACTCCACTAATTTGATTTAAAAATATCTCTAATAAACATACAATTGTATTAAAGGAGGATATTGTTTTTTATTGTTGTTGTTTTATGGTTTTAACATCAGTGATACTGGGGCTATTGTTGAGATAAACGTGAAAATTATTTTCAAATGTTTCAAGATATTCGCGTTTTGCAAGTTCATTTAAAAATATTTGCCAAACTTGTTTAGAGAAGTGATTCTACACAGTTATACTTGAACGCCACATTTTATACAATCAGATTTTTGATATTCTGAAATGATGCAAATATGTAGGGTTTTTACGTAATGGCTTTTTGTTGCACTATAAACGTGTTTTTTTATTGTGTGGGGAATTTAATTCTGTGCTTGTGATATTATTCATCTGCAAATGGGAGAGTGAGCTTGAAGTTTTCCATGACTATTAAAAAACTGAAGGGATACATTTCAAAAACACTTTCCAAATGCAACACATTAAACTTATCCTGTGCTCTATGAATTTGAAGAGACATAAGACACAAACTGACATTAAAAAAAACTGCAGAGGTAAATAGTATACTGTCTGACTGTACCTTGATATTCATTAATTTGTTCACTTTTTGCTTAATCCTCTACTGGGGTAGGGGGGGGGGGGTTCCCCATGCCCATCCAGGGGGGGTTTCCCCATGCCCATCCAGGGGAGAACATTTCTGACACTCTGTGGGACCAACATTAGATTAAAATGGATGTTAAGTCCACTTTATGTTAAGTCACAATTTTTAATGAAATGTAAAAGTTTAGTAGCAAGAAAATAATAATTACATTCCAGCTTTCACTTAATACACTACATGGTATATAATCTGTGTATTGTGTTTTAATGTTTCATTTAGATATTTAGTAATGATTTTTATACAATGTAGAGCAGTGCTGAACAAAACAGAAGCATAGACAGAACATTTGGCAGACTACCTAAAGAAAACATCAAATTGCCCAGTCTTATCTCTTTTAATATTTTGCAAGTTACCATTTTGCTAGATGGTTTGTTAATATAATTTCCTAGACAACTAAAACATTTTAAGAGAATATTAAATGTCTTATGTCTTTGTGGTGAATACAATTCATGTGAACATAATTTATTGAATTTAAAAGTTCTATAGAAACATTTTTGCTGAAATAGTGCCAAGCATGCTCTTGTGTGTCTTTTGCATTAGTAAAAAAAATGTTGCTATGTTTTGTTTTTGATCAGAAGTCTTACTTTGAAGGTCATGTGAAGTCCCCACAATTAATAAAAAGTTGGTAATTATTATTTATTATTCTGCAGCTGTTTTGGTAATAGCAAACAAAAGATCTTTAAACAGATCTTTTACAGTCGTCTTCATTCATTCATTTCTTTAATCTCCACTATTTTTAATAAAAGTCACAGAAGGCACTGAAGACTGTCCTAGTGCTCGCTGAATTAAAAGGCTCTGAATCCAAGAGCGGGCGGCACGGTGGCTTAGTGGTTAGCACGTTCGCCTCTCAGCACTAGGGATTCCCGGTTCGAATCCCTATCTGGGTGGAGTTTCCATGTTCTCCATGTGTCTGCGTGGGTTTCCTCCGGGTTCTCTGGTTTCCTCCCACAGTCCAAAAAGATGGATCAAGTCAATTGAGTTCTCCAAATTGCCCCATATAGAGTGTGCGTGTCTGTGTGAGTGAGCGACAGATTGGCGCCCTGTCCTGGGTGTATCTGCCCAGCGCTCGAAACGTTCTCCCCTGGATGGGCATGGGGAACCCCCCCGCGACCCTAATAGAGGATAAAGCGGAAGATAATGCATGGATGGATGAATCCGAGAACAGCCCTCTGATCACCTTCCATGTTTTGTTGACTTTCTAAGTTCACTCATTCATTCATTCAATTCATTCATTGTTTTCTGCTTAATCTTCGTAAGTGTGTGTGTGTGTGTGGGGGGGTTCCCATGCCCATTCAGGGTGGAGATCGCACCCAGGACAGGACACCAATCTATAGCTCACTCACACAGACACACACACTATATGGGGCAATTTAGGGCATTCAATTTACCTTGAATCCATGTTTATGTTACTCCCACAGACATGGGAGAACATGGAAACTCCATCCAGGATTTAAACCTCCCCAGCGCGGAGAGGAGAATGTGCTAATCACTAAGCCACTGTGCCATGCAGTGATTATTGGAATTTAGCAAAAAAAAATTTTATTAGTTCAGGTCAGTCAAAATTTCAGTTTCTAGAAGTTAATGAAATGTAAAAAAAACATAATTAAAAAAATAATTTTAAACTTATTTATTCATTTGTTTGTTTATTTATTTACTTTATTCATTTAAAAAGGCACAGAGTAACCTGGGTTATCTTTAAATGGTAGGATTGATATAAATGTTTTAGTAAAAAAAAGCTTGAAAAAGTGGTTAAAGTTTATATATTTTGTTGATTTTAAAGTGTCAGGAAATTGAACAAAGAACAAATTGTAAACATAACATTTTCTAAAATTCGACATGTCATGGTGTCTGGGCAGATACACCCAGGTGACAGGGCTCCAATCTATGGCTGGACAGACACTCACTCACACACACTACAATTTCGAGCAGACTATTTACCTTCAATCCATGTCTTTGAACTGTGGGAGGAAACTCCACCCAAATCAGGATTCGAGTCTGGATCCCCAGCCTGAAAGGCAGACTTGCTAACCACTAAGCCACTGTGCCCCCCCCCCCCATCCTCTGTCTTGTAAAAGAGTCTATGATAAAATGTGAAATGTTTTGTTAATGACCTATTTACTTTAGACTGGGGATCCAGGTTCGAATCCCAATTTGGTTGGAGTTTCCGTGTTCTCCCCGTGTCCATGTGGGTTTACTCCGGGTTCTGATTTTTTATTATTATTCATTCATTCATTCATTCATTATCTCCCGCTTTATCCTCTATTAGGGTCACGGTGGGGTTCCCTATGCCCATCCAGGGGAGAACGTTTCAGGCGCTGGGCAGATAGACCCAGGACAGGGCGCCAATCCATTGCTGGGCACACACTCACTCACACAGACACACTCTATATGGGGCAATTTTGGGGAGGAAACCCACGCGGACACGGGGAGAACATGGAAACTCCACCCAGATGGGGATTCGAACCGGGAATCCCTAGCGCTGAGAGGCGAACGTGCTAACCACTAAGCCACCGTGCCGCCTTTATTATTATTTCTTTTATTTTATTAAATGCTCAACATTGCTTCATAGTGTGTGTGTGTGTGTGTGTGTGTGTGTGTGTGTGTGTGTGTGTGTGTATGTTAGAGAGAGAGAGAGAGAGTGCCCAGCGATAGATTGGCATTGGTGTACCTGCCCAGTAGTCAAAACATTTTCTCCTGGATGGGTATGGGAACCCCCCGTGACCCTAATAGAGAATTAAGTGGAAGTATAATTAATAAATAATAATCACGAATAATAATTAAAAACATATTCTAACAACGTCCAGCGATGGATTGGCGCCCTGTGCTGGGTGTATCTGCCCAGCGCCCGAAACGTTCTCCCCTGGATGGGCATGGGGAACCCCCCCACGACCCTAATAGAGGATAAAGTGGAAGATAATGAATGAATGAATGAATGAATGATATTCTAAGAACAAGAACAAACATTCTTATATAAAATTCTGCGTTGAGACTGCGCAGAATGTGCGTGGCTGTAGCGCTCATGAGCGCAGTAGCTGGCTCTTTGTGTTGACGTCATTACAGTTCGTCAGGCTGCGCTGTCATGGCGCTCTCACTCTTCTGTTCTCGCAGCTGCGGCAGGTTCATAAAGAATGGCGTGACCGCGGAGTCGCAGTTTGCAGGTGAGTGTCGTGCTGCAGTGATATTGTAGTTGTTTTTGGGAACATAAAATGCCTCACAGTTCTCTTTATCAGATACGCAGCCTCGTTTCTACACTCCTTTAACAGTAACCAATTTATGGTATTTTTTTAATTGGAGGAAAATTTTGGAAAAATACAATTATACAATTATACAATTATACAATTATTCCAAACAAGTATAACATCGATTTAAAAAAATCTGTTTCAAATCTCTGAAGTTTCTGTCACTCCGCCAAATCGCTGCTGCGCACTCCTCAGTAAGAAAAGTAGCAATTGGCCGTCCTAAAAAGGGCTAAATGACGTCATCACCTAGGTTGTTTTTTTTTTATTATTATTCATTCATTCATTATCTTCCGCTTTATCCTCTATTAGGGTCGCGGTGGGGTTCCCCATGCCCATCCAGGGGAGAACGTCTCGGGCGCTGGGCAGATACACCCAGGACAGGGCGCCAATCCATTGCTGGGCACACACTCACTCACACATACACACTCTATATGGGGCAATTTTTGAGAATTCAATTGACTTGATCCATGTTTTTGGACTGTGGGAGGAAACCGGAGAACCCGAAGGAAACCCACGCGGACACGGGGAGAACATGGAAACTCCACCCAGATGAGGATTCGAACCGGGTATCCCTAGCGCTGAGAGGCGAACGTGCTAACCACTAAGGCACCGTGCTGCAATTTTTTTATTATTATAGAAGTCAATTTCAATTCACTTGAAGAGTTTATTGTCATCCACACGAGAAACGATGAAATTCTTGTTCTGCACGACCTGCTACAGGTTTTAAACATAAAAAACTAAAAATAAATTACACAGTAAATAAATAAACATACAATGCAGTACACATTTGCATGTTTAAGGAATAAATATTGTGGGACAAAAAAAGTGAGTAAAAAACAACCTAAATATATTAGAACTACAAATGAGCTCTACATTAATAGAGACCAAATACAACCCTCACACACTTTCTTTACCCTCCTGCCATCTGGAAAAAGATACTGGAGCCCTCACATCAGACTCCTGAACAATCAGAATCAATTATGAACAATCGCACTCATGTAGGACTGGACTGAACTCACATTTTTGATACCAAAGATGGAGAAAATTGCATACCTTTAAAAATTGCTGCGTAAGCACACAATTGTACATTTAGACATTACATTTACATTTAGTCATTTAGCAGACGCTTTTATCCAAAGCGACTTACAAATGAGAACACCACAAGTCAGAAGCCATGGAGAAAACCAACTATACTGTAAATTCATCAAACCTGATTGTTATTCGATGCTGTGCCCCCCCCCCCTTTTTTTTTTATAAATGTTTGTAAATGTTTACATTCATAACTATGGACATATTTTGGCACCTTGCGGCTCACACCACTAATAGGCCACCTGCACTGTTCCATTCCCTTGCTTGAATGTTTTACATAAATTACATAATGGTTACCTAGCTAGATGTTTAGCTTTTTAGATAAAGATACAGACCGTGGATGAGGTAAATGATACTGTGTAAAATAAATGCTTTTATATTTACATCCTGCTCTGTAATTAGAGCAGGGTGGGGGTCAGTGGCAGCTTTGGGCATGCACAGTTCATTGGCAAGCAACCCCTTTGTTTTATTAATGTAAGGTGAGCAAATAAACAACAAAATAATAATACATCATATTTATATAGTGCTTTTCTGGGACCTCAGACAATTACAAAAATATAGCATCAATAAAATTGTAGAAATATCAAACGTAGACAGTAACAATAAGGTCATTTTTAAGACAAAGCAAAATTTAAATGCAGTTACAGATTAAAAGCTATCCTAAACAGATGCGTTTTGAGGAGTGAATTAAAAGTGAACAGATCAGAACTGTTACTTATTTGTTTTGGGAGAGAGTTCCAAAGTGAAGGGGCAGCAACAGAAACGGCTCCATCACCCCAAGTCCGGTGCTTTGTTCTAATGCTGATGGACAGAATATTTGCATCAGAAGAGTGAAGGATACGGGATGGAGTATGAAGATGAAGGAGGTCACTCAGATAGGAGGGGTCTGATTGTGGACGCCCTCCTATCTGACTGACCTCCTTCATCTTCATAATTGTAAAACAAAGTGCATCTATATGTTAAGTAGTGATAATGAAATAGATTAACATTGTGGATTTGTTTTTGTATTAAGTTTTTTTTTTATTGTAATAACTCAACAAAATGAAGTAATGAGTCAACACAATGGTTTGCGTATTATAGTGTACTCGCAAGCTGCAGGCTTCTCATCTGGGTTAACAGCTAAGGATAAAGATAAGAAATCACTTCGCAAACCAAAAACCCCTCAAGGAAGATTTGATGCAGACACTGAAGATTCAAAAACTTCAGATGCCTACAAAAGTATGGTGAAAATGCTTATTTCTTATTTAGTTAACTCTAAAGGGATATTTCATTAAATACATACTTTTTAGTGTATCATCTTACCAAACTATAATGTTTTATAGTTTTGTAATGTGCACAATTAATCATGTACTTCATTATGTAAACAATTAAACATTATAGATTTTTTATCTTATTTATCTTGTATGATTCAAGTTGTGATGTCTGTGATATAATTTAAGACTTTGCTTAATTTTAAGCAAAAATTATGTTATGTGGAATGGAATATGTGATGTAATAGTTATATCTTCTTAACCAGGTTTGTATTGTTAGCTTTTGTAAGATGGTAAACATTTTTTTTTTCTATCTACCGCTTATTCACTATCTGCCGCTTAATCCTCTACTAGGGTTGTGGGGGGTTCCTCATGCCTAACAAGGGGGATACCTAGGACAGTGTGCCAGTCTGTTGCTGGGCACACTCACACATATACACACACACACACACACACACAAACACACTGTATATATGACAATTTAGAGCATATCATTGATCTTTTATCCATTGTTTTGAACTGTGGGAGAAAAGCCATGCGGACATGGGGAGAACATGGAAACTCCACCCAGATTGGGATTCGAACCTTCTGTCTAAATGAGTATTTGAATAAGAATACCAGGAAGAGCTTTTGTGTTTGGGAAGAGCAGTCATTTTAAAGCTGACAAAAAATCTGAGGCATTGCACAAACACTGGGCAAATAACACCTAATAAAAAAGTCTGGTGTATTAAGCATTTGGCATTTAAAAGGCCCACCAAGGAAAACAATAATTAACAAACCATTATGGGATAAACCACAAAACAACAGTTATGTTACCAACCTTAGTTAATAGGCAGTAGTAAAAGTAACACAATCTATTGTTTCTTAACCCAAATGTTTTTTCTGTCCTCTAAAAATGAGACTAAAGTCATTTTCTCCTGGAAACATACTGAAAGAAGCGGCGGTAACACAAAACACAACTAAATAAAATTTGCTGTCAGTTAAATCACGGGTGCACAAAATAAATGCACAATAAAATATTATTTTCTTTAACTGACATTTTCACATTTCATTTATTTTTGTTTGACTGCAAATTAAGTAGTCAGATATAAACTGTGTTAGTGTAACGATGTTTATACACATACACTACAGTGTTTTATCACTACAGAAACCCAATGTGCTTTTTCTGTTGATGTGTGTGATGTACAAATTTGTACACTCACGATGGTCAAAGGATGTCTTTAATTATTTCACAATTTTTAGTACATTTTATTAAAATAAATGGTAAGTAACCAAAATAGCTTCACAAAGTATCCGTGTCCGTGTGGGTTTCCTCAGGGTTCTCCGGTTTCCTCCCACAGTTCAAAAACATGGATCAAGTCAATTGAGTTCTCCAAATTGCCCCATATAGAGTGTGTATGTGAGTGAGTGTGTGCCCAGAAATGGATTGGCGCCCTGTCCTGGGTGTTTCTGCGCAGCGCCCGAGACGTTCTCCCCTGGATGGGCATGGGGAACCCATGTAGGATTAATATAGGATTAAGTGGAATATAATGAATGAATGAATGAACTTGCTTAAGATGCGTTTGCCGTCATACTCATTACATTTCATGTTTGTATTTTAGAATTTCCAGATGATGTGAATCCATACACAAAGGAGAAACATGGACCTACAGGACCAGAACCAACCCGATATGGTGACTGGGAAAGAAAGGGACGCTGTGTTGACTTTTAGTTGATCTTTATATCAGTACGTCATTAAGAGTGAGAGTTACTTTATTAGCACAGTGCTTTGTTTAGGGGTGCATCCATGTTGATCCATCCAGTGGTTTGTGAATAAGCTTGTCAATTTGTGTACATAAAAATTCGAAGATATTTTATATAAAATATAGTAACTGTTATAACATGCACTCGGCTTCTGTCTGTGAATCGAAGTAAAAAAAGTGTCCGTTTTCCGTACGTGTTATATTTTTCCGAACAAGTGTTCTTTATTAAAACTTCTAACACACCTGCACACCTGTCATCCTGTTTACTGAATTCACCTGATCTACCTTTACCTGAAGTCTACTTTTAAATTCCTTTTTAATTCTAAAGATGACATGCTTTTGCAATTTACACACACAGTTGTGCTCAAAAGTTTACATACCCCAGCAGTGAATATGAATCCACTCATGGTTAGTGGTTGGATGAAGCCATTTATTGTCAAATGACTGTGTTCTCTTTTAAAATCATAATGACAACCAAAAACATCCAAATGAGCCTGATCAAAAGTTCACAAAACCCAGTTCTGGATACCGTGTATTGCCCCCTTTAACATCAATGACAGCTTGAAGTCTTTTGTGGTAATTGTGGATGAGGCTTTTAAGTTTCTCACATGTTAAAACCCCCTTCAAAAGTAAAAAACCACCACTTCAATGTCAGAACTGACAATAAAGTATACATCACCCAAATTTTAAAATTGTTTTGACCAATAGAGAACAGAACCAACAGGGAACAAAAAAACTGATGGATTAAAGTCTAAATGTAAAGTTCATCTGTATGAAAAGTGATGAAAATAGACAATGCAGCAAGAAGGCTGTGTCTAAACTTTTACTGGTGCTGTGGGGGGGGGGGTGCCTGAATATTGTGTGCACATTTGTTAGCGTGTTGAGCAACAACTCCTCTTCTGATATTTCTTTTGTGTACAACATGATAGTCTCTCACTAATATAGTATCTAAATTATTTTGACTTTTAGTTCACTTGAAAGGTGGATTGGCTGCTCTAATTAGCAGATTAGCAGACACTTTTATCCAAAAAGTATCTGAACTTGGGGTCAGAACACAGGGTTACATACAGCATCCCCTGGATTGGTAACTTCAGTGGACCTGGGATTTGATCCTACAACCTTCAGATGATAGCCCAACACCCAAACCACTAAGCTACCACACCCTAATACCATATATACAGTGTCTGTGTGAGTGTGCCCAGCGATAGATTAGCACCGTCCTGGGTGTATCAGCCAAGTGCCCGAAACATTCTCCAGATAGGCATAAAGAACCCCTTGTGACCCTAGTTCCTAGTATGGGTATAGTATCATATAGAACATAATGAGGTGAGATGATCTTCTATTCCTTAAGGATCGCATACTTTTGCCAATCACCTATATTGGGCCCAAGTATGATATTTTTGTTCCATTATAATAAATTATTTTGACATGTGGCGGCACGGTGGCTTAGTGGTTAGCACATGCGCCTCTCAGCGCTAGGGATTCCTGGTTCGAATCCCCATCTGGGTGGAGTTTCCATGTTCTCCCCGTGGGTTTCCTCCGGTTTCCTCCCACAGTCCAAAAACATGGATCAAGTCAATTGAATTCTCCAAATTGCCCCATATAGAGTGTGTATGTGTGAGTGAATGTGTGCCCAGCGATGGATTGGCACCCTGTCCTGGGTCTATCTGCCCAGCGCCTGAGACATTCTCCCCTGGATGGGCATGGGGAACCCCACCGCGACCCTACTAGAGGGTAAAGCGGGAAATAATGAATGAATTAATTTTGACATGTTGATGGGACGGGGTGGCGGGGTGGCATGGTGGCTTAGTGGTCAGCACGTTCGCCTCTCAGTGCTAGGGATTCCTGGTTTGAATCCCCATCTGGGTGGAGTTTCCATGTTCTCCCCGTGTCCGCGTGGGTTTCCTCCGGGTTCTCCGGTTTTTTCTCCCACAGTCCAAAAACATGGATCAAGTCAATTGAATTCTCCAAATTGCCCCATATAGAGTGTCTGTGTGAGTGAGTGTGTGCCCAGCGATAGATTGGTGCTCTGTCCTGGGTCTATCTGCCCAGCGCCCGAAATGTTCTCCCCTGGATGGGCATGGGGAACCCCACCGCGACCCTAATAGAGGATAAAGCGGGAAATAATGAATGAATGAATTTTGACATGTTGATGGGACGGGGCGGCACGGTGGCTTAGTGGTTAGCACGTTCGCCTCTCAGCGCTAAGGATTCCCGGTTTGAATCCCCATCTGGTTGGAGTTTCCATGTTCTCCCCGTGGATTTCCTCCGGGTTCTCCGGTTTCCTCCCACAGTCCAAAAACATGGATCAAGTCAATTGAATTCTCCAAATTGCCCCATATAGAGTGTGTCTGTGTGAGTGAGTGTGTGCCCAGCGATAGATTGGTGCTCTGTCCTGGATGTATTTGCCCAGCGCCCGAAATGTTCTCCCCTGGATGGGCATGGGGAACCCCCCCGCGACCCTAATAGAGGATAAAGCGGAAGATAATGGATGGATGGATGTTGATGGGACTGAGTTTGGTGAGTAAAGTTCAGGTGGATGATCTTCACTCCAGCTATCTGACAGTGATGCAGCCAGTTTACATTCGAAATAGGACATCAGGTCGTTAGAACATTCACATCAGAGTCGAGCAGCGACAGAACAGCGCTCTGAGATCAAAGCGATCCTCATTCCATCGCTAATGACTCTAATGATCGCTGATCGCTTCTTTGAAGTAGCTTGCCCGTAAGCTGAGAGCGCGCGCGCGATTGTCGTCATCGATCGGTCTTTGACGTCAGGACGCCTGAGCCAATCGGCGCGAGGGACACCACCACGCACGATGACGCAATAACTCCATTTATCATTACTTCGTATGAATTTTTCTTATCGGTTTTGACGACACGTTTTAATAACAAACACACAAATAACCGACGACTCGGTCGATGCCCCGCGCTTCATTTTCGTGTTTCATTCATTCTCGACGCTCAGCCAGGAAAGCGCTTCCGGGTTGGGGATCCCATCTGCCATATTGCGCGGATTAGCGTCGCCGCGTCTCGGCTGAGGGAAGCAACGGGCTGCAGTGCGCTTTCCCGCGGGCTGATCTTCACCTTCATGCGGCTGGATTAAAGGCACGGATCGCGGGGACAGGCTGCCGACAGTGTGAGGAGGACGCGTCAGCGGGAAGAAAGCCGGGAGAAAATGACGACTCGCTCGGAGAGGGAAAAGGCGCAGAAGCTGAACGAGCAGCATCAGGCCATCCTGTCCAGAATGCTGCGGGAGGATGACAACAAGTACTGCGCCGACTGCGAGGCCAAAGGTACGAAAGCTGACCTCTACCGGACCTCCGATCGCTAGTGTAGTGGACAGTTTCTCCGCCTGTCACGCGGAAGACCGGGCTTCGATCATCCGACAGGCAGCGTTTCGTTCTGGCTTGTGGTTAAGGAACCAGCCTTGTGACCTGAACGTGCCCGGTTCGGTTCCCGCTCCCACCAACTACCATAGTTGCCATAGAAGTGCCCGTGGGCAAGGCGCCTGACCCCGATTGCTCCTCGGGCGTCGTGTGCGAGACTGCCCACCGCTACCTACGAGTGCTCACTTCACTCAGTGTGTGTGTGTGTGTGTGTGTGTGTGTGTGGGGCTGATCAGATCGGTTAAATATCCATCCGTCCATTATCCCCGCTTTATCCTCTATTGGGGTCGCAGGGGGGTTCCCCATGCCCATCCAAGGGAGAATGTTTCGGGCGCTGGGCAGATACATCCAGGACAGGCCGCCAATCTATTGCTGGACACACACTCACACACATACACACTCTATATGGGGCAATTGGGAGAACTCAATTGACTTGATCCATGTTTTTGGACTGTGGGAGGAAACCGGAGAACCCGGAGGAAACCCACGCGGACACGGGGAGAACATGGAAACTCCACCCAGATGGGGATTCGAACCAGGAATCTCTAATGCTGAGAGGCGAATGTGCTAACCACTAAGCCACCTTGCCACCCATCGGTTAAATATTACAGAGGATTAATTCCTCTGTATGTAAGCACTGTAGGCAAAATAAATCACTTAAGTGACTTTTTTTTTTTTATCACTTACTGTCGTCCGGGACGCGGTGTCGTGGTTACGCCGCCGGAGTGTGACACGTTTTTGGGGTTTGGGTTTGCGGATGACCGCTGCCCCCTTCACCAGAACCGCTGCTTCAGTAGAGAGTATGTCGGACTTGAGGTTTGAGCTCGAGCTTTGGCTCGTGTTCGGGTTCACGGGTGATGTCTGCCCCAGTTACCACAAACGCTGCTTCAGTACAAAGTATGTCGGGCTTAAGACTCTTAAGTAACTCATGTGTTACTCTCTCATACTGCTTAACAGTGTTGTGTGTGTTATTAGATGTGTGGTATACAGGTTGTCTGACAGGTTTGGGTGGAACCGCTGCTGTTAGTTGTCGGTCTAACGCTTAGGCAACATTATAAAAGTGTTCAGTCAAAATACAGTGAATACACAGATTATTTTCAGATTTGAATTCTGTTAAATAAACTTTGCGTTTGTTTAAGGCTCATCTGTTTGCAGTCATTTCCACCATCTGTTATTGATTGAGTGCTTGTAGTTTTTTGTATTTTTGTATTATACTTTTACATTAACATAACTTTCAGTCATTTCGCTGATGCTTTTATCCAAAGCGACTTACCAGTGAGAGAACAACACATGTCAATAGTTAAGGAGGAACCAGTTACACTGTAGAATTATCAAAACTGATCATTATCCTAACTGACTTTCAAGTCTAGAGTAACTCTTTAAAAAAAAATATGAAGTGTTCAAGTGCTTCTGGAAGAGATGGGTTGAGTTCCATCCATCCATTATCTTCAGCTTTATCCTCTATTAGGGTCGCGGTGGGGTTCCCCATGCCCATCCAGGGGAGAACGTTTTGGGTGCTGGGCTGATACACCCAGGACAGGGTGCCAATCTATTGCTGGGCATACTCACTCACTCAAACACACTCTATATGGGGCAATTTGGAGAATTCAATTGACCTTGATCCTTGTTTTTGGACTGTGGGAGGAAACCGGAGGAAACCCACTCGGACACGGGGAGAACATGGAAACTCCACCCAGATTAGGATTCGACCCATGAGTCCCTAGTGCTGAGAGGCGAATGTGATAACCACTAACCGCCCATGTGTTGAGTTGTTTCTTGAAAATGTTAAGTATGTTGAGTAAGTTGGGAAGTTCATTCCATCATTTAGCAGCAGTGAACACAGTGAAAAATATGGAGTGATATTTTAAGTTCATTCCAAAGGTGGAGCTGGTTTTCAGGACCTTTTTTTTTTTTTATCCATTCGTCCATTATCTTCCGCTTTATACTGTACTAGGTTTACGGGAGGTTTCCTCATGCCATGCATGGAAGCACGTTTGAAGCGCTGGACAGACACATAAAGGACAGGGCGCCAATCTATTGTTGGGCAAACACAGACACACAATAGTATAAATAAAAAAATAAATTTTAATGAAATAAAAAAAAAAATAAAAAATACAATTATAAAAAAGTTTCAAGGTTCAAGCTCGAGTAGAATCGCCACCCATATCGGGATTTGAACCTGGATCCCTAGTGCTGAGAGGCAAACATGCCAACCATTAAATCGTAGTTCCACTTTCTGTTTTACTTACTCAAAAACATATATTAAGTGGCACAAGTCATTTAATCACATGTAAAGTTGTGAACTTCTCTACGGACACACTGAGATCTAATCATTTAGATCAATCTGCACTAGAAACATTGTTATTGCACTTCCATAGTGACTTATTACATTTTATTCAACTTTATTTACAAAAATTTACATAATGACCTTCCTAAATGCTAAACGTTAGTCAAACCTTCATGTTTTGGCAGGTTTTATCACATTTTTAGCTCTATTTTTTATAAGTTAAAAATGAGAATGAAAATAGTTTTTTTTAAAAATAGAAATAAGTGCATGCTTATTTGTTTTTTTGAAGGAAATTTTGATCTGAACACAAGTAGTCACGTTTCTGAAGCTGGGTGTGAACAGATCTCTAAGGCTGGCCACTTGTGATTAACTAGTTTTGAATGGGCCCTTGTGTTTATTCAGTTTACCTCTTATTCCACTTTCTTTTAGTATTTCCTTTTTCATAAGTCACAGGTAACATTTTTATAAAGACTTTATGAAGACTTCTGTCTCAGAATTTTGAACTCATTTTTTTGATATTACATCTATATAATGATTAGATTCTATCTTACTTAATCAATGATAATTGCAACTTTATACATATCATGTGCACCTGTTTGGATGTGTATTTTTATATTTCTTTATGAAATGTATACTACCGTATCTTACCTTTTATTTGTTCCATCATCAGACCAATATCCCACTGTGCACAAGAAATATCCCACTTGTGCACAAGATTACATAGTTGTTTCATTAAAAAAAAAAAAAAAAAAAAAAAAAAAAAATATATATATATATATATATATATATATATATATATATATATATAAATAATATATACTGTATATGTTTATATTTTTTCTTTTCTTTTTTGTGCTGTGATGTCTTGAGCTTGCTGCAATTTAATCACACAGGTGTTACTGGTGACTCAAGAAGGACATTGATTGCAACAGAGAACCAGCAGTTTCATAAATTAAACACCCGGGTGAATGAAACAGTTATTGATGAAGGATTTTGAGTTACTTGACTTGATTTAATCCAGGGTTTTTAAAGTAGAACATGGCTCTTTTCTCAGAATATTCAGCTTTTAGCCAGTAAGAAAATAGTCTGCATTTTAAAACAAAAAAAAAAGTTTATTGTACTGGCATTCAGGAAATGCAATGCAACAAAATACATTTTGCTTCATTTACCAGCAAACATGTTAATATTTATATATGTTTAATTTTGAAACAGGCTAAAAATGCATCAAATAGTCATCTATCTATAATGTTGATGACAAGGCTATGTGGAGTTTGTATTTTCTCCCTGTCACTTTGTGATTTTACCTATAAAAGTGTTTGTTTCACCCACAATCCTGAAACATGACTAGAGAATTATGAGATACTAAATAGGAGTTAAGTGGGTTTCCAGTCCTTTTGCCCTGTGAATGCAAGGATGGGCTTCTGCACTCAATGGATCCTTGATTTAAAATAAGCTACTTAAAAAATGAACAAAAACTTCACTTAAATGATTTTGACAGTGTTTACACTGTCTTGTACCCCTATTTGCCTTTTAGTGCTGTTCTTTTTCTCAAGATACCTGGTCCTTCTTATCCGCTACCTAACAAACAGTTCCTGAGCTATAAACAACAAAACTGTGCTGGCAGAAGAATTCTACAGATGGCAGAATATATATTCCGAAGTGGTCAATATGAGAACAGGTTTGTTGTGGTGTTCCCACAAAAAGAAGTGTGGTGTCATTGCCAGCTGATTTAGATGGCTGTAAGGATTTGTGGTGTGTGCATCCTTACAAGTGGCCTTGCCTTATTAAATCCAGATTAAATGCATTGACCAAGTATTAGGGATCAACTAACAGTTCAGAGTGGCATCTGTTTGTCTACACCGCTGCCCCATCATGGTGTGTGTATGTGTGCGTTTATGGTCATATGTACATATATTTGTACACACACACATAAACAAACAATGTTGACTTCATTTTTAATGGACTAATGATGTAACCAATAGGGCTAGTGTTGAACTTGGAACCACCACAAAAAGTCCCTTAAAATGGCCCATTACCATTTATTACTTAGCATGAGCAATGATCTTTTTTTTACGTGGCATTTTTGATAAGTATGTTTGCTAAATGTCAAATTCCAGTGTGTAATGCAATACCCTGTCAACCAGTTGTTTGAAATTTTATGTGGTAAGTCTAATGTTCCCCACTTACCCCCTCAAGTCAGGCCCTTAACATTTAGTAGTTTGTGAGATTATATCATGTCATAACTTCTGCTTCTGTATTTTGCTGTGTGGTTGCTAAATGTGTTGAATACAAAATGTTATCACAATTTTTTTAGTTTTTTTTTTTTTAGATCTTTAGCAACCTGCTTGTTAATTTAAAGGTTGAGTAAGCTGAGCTGGTGATGCTTTCTCAGCGATTGGGCTAAGATGACTTTGCCCAGTGGATCTTGGGTAACATTGTATTTGATCAATATTTAATTAGAGCTGAAGAAGTTGCATTTTATTATTTTGTTGCCATTTCTAAGTTTAAGTAAACTTAATGTTTATTTAGAAGGCAGTAATAATAATTGTATTTATAATTACTAATAAAGGTTACTGTTGAGAGGCGGTTTTGGAAAAAGTTGGAAAGTTTCCACCTGCAAACCATGTGATTTATGGTCATTATAACACTTACTAATAACACAATTGCTATAAAATATAATAGCAATTCCAAGTGTTTTACAAAAATAACGCAAGAAAGTCCATCAGTACTTTCTGTACAAAAGTCCATCATAAATCGATGGATTATAAGAACTGGTACCGGCAAGTTATCCACACAAGGTTGTGCATAGGACACTCCCAATTGACACACAAACACTTGCTTACTGCAGAAGAACCACTTATATTTTAAAATTGCAACAAGATTTTAACAAAGAAAAGCACAAACAAACAAATACACAAACAACAGAAAGTAATTAAATGGCCTTGCAGTCTCAAAGACATTTTTAACCTGTTTCATATTCATTCTCATGTAAACATTTATCACGTCTGTATAAATTCTATTTTTATAAAAGTGATAAATTAACCTGACCTCTACGGATCTGTCAATAAACCACCACCAAAATTTACTTGTTCTTTGATGGTCCTGACCAGCAGAGAACAAAGAAACCAAAATGAGACAGACAAAAAAAAAAAAAACACAATGTATTACGGTCGGTAATTGTAAAACTACAAAGTCCATCTATATGGTAAGTGGTGAAAATAAACGATGGAGCAAAATGATGGTGTCTCCGAGGTTTTGACTGGTACTGTATATTTCCTGGTTTCAGATAATTAGGCAGGGGTGTCCAAACCCTTTGCATGAGTCTATAATACACTCACAAGGCACAGTGTTTTTGACTCGCATGTTTGTACTACTCCTAAACACTTTAAGGAGTGAAAACATTCTAGGCTGTGAACAAAAATCCTATTTTCTGCCGTTGTTGCTATGACTGTGGTTGTTTCAAAGGACAAAACACAAAGGAGAAAAGCAGAACTAAATCTGTGAAGCTTTTTTTTTTTGGAACTTCTTTTCTTTGTAGTGTAAATATCATGGTGAGCCTATGGGTTTTGATGGTACCTTAAGTAGTACCTTCAGTTTTCTAACTCCAGTTCAATCATCAGTATCTGGTATCTGAGTCGCCCAGTTTCCACTCTGACGACTGAAGTAAGCTCTCGGGTATCTCTGTAGCAGACACACCTCACTGCTTGTATTGTACTGTTCTCTTCTTTCCTGATCTACAGTACCTGTCAAAAGTTTGAACACACCACATTCTTGCTCTGTTGTCTGTTTTTCACTTAACATATAGATGTATAATATTGTTATAGATGTATTTTCACTTAATATATAGATTGTTTTGTTGTACATTTGTGTTTGTTAGTCCGCTGTTGGGTCTCTGTTCTCTATTGGTCAGGACTGTCAAAGAACAAGTATATTATTTTGGGTGTTGTATATTTTTGACATTTCTGCAGTGACACTGATGCAGTGAGGAGTTTTTAGTGCAGCAGTGCTGCTGTAGCTTCCTTTCTGCAATGAGAATAATTTATTCATTCATTATCTTCCACTTCCTTTGCTAGGGTCGCAGGGGGGTTCCCCATACCCATCCAAGGGAGAACGTTTCGGGCACTGGGCAGATATACCCAGGACAGTGCGCCAATCTATAGCTGGGCCCACACTCCCTCACACATTATATGGGGCAATTTTGGAGAACTCGATTAACTTGATCCATGTTTTTTGGGCTGTGGGAGGAAACCGGAGAACCCGGAGGAAACCACGCAGATATGGAAACGCCACCCAGATGGGGATTTGAACTGCGAATCCCTAGCGCTCAGAGGCGAACGTGCTAACCACTAAGCCACCATGCCGCCTGCTTGCATTCAAGTTCAAGTAATTTACCAGAATCGCTGTATTTTGCAAAGTATGTTACACATACAAGGAATTTGTCTTGGTAAGTGCACACGTAACCTACTAAAATCAACAGCACACTATACAAGGAGTTGTATAGAAATGAAATGATTTTTAAACTATCTGATTGTACTACATTTCATAGAGTGAAAAAAATAAATAAATAAAAAGGGACATGATGAGCTTGAGATTTTATATATATATATATATATATATATATATATATATATATATATATATATATATATGTGTATGTGTATGTGTATGTGTATGTGTATGTGTATGTGTATGTGTGTGTGACAGCCATGTACTGTCATGAATGATGCTGATGCAATAGATATTGTGCAAACATTTAAAAAATGTTTGTATTCAATGACACTTTCTCTTTTAAAGAAAGTATCATAACTGACCTGACCTCATTTTGTCTCATTCTCTCAGACACATTATGATGGGAAATTAAAATACGTTTTGCTAGATAACGACCCTAAATTCCAATTTGTTTGTCTAATGTATCCTTGAGGACGTGTTGTGTGTATTGTACAGTTTAAAGTCCTTTAGATCTGGCTTCAGTCCCTTTAGTGTAAAAGACTCTGGGCTAGCTAGTGTGTTACTCGTATCATGTGTAAACAGCTGGCAGTGTGTTGAACTTGGACAGTTTGCATGCTGCTCTGTTGATTAATTTGCAAAAAAGGACGTCTGTCAGATAAACAGATGTGGACAACAAACAGGGGGTTTGTAATGGATGTGTGTGTGTTTGAGGTATATTTTCACTCCTCTGGTGAAAAATGATACCATTGTTTGTGGTAGATAATTGAGCAAAGTAGATTCGACCATTTTAATTACTATGTCCAGAAATGTGCAGTTCCACCCACTGTTTTTCTGCCCAGGTGAAGATGCGCGAAGGCCCATTTTCCCATGAGCATGCATGCTGACTTGTTTACTCCTGGTTTTGTTCTGTCTTTTAGATGTTGGATGATTCTCTCCTTGTGTATGTGAGGAAAAAGGCAGGTTGCATTACAAATGTGTTATTTACTTGTTGGGAGATAACTGCATACCTTGGAGAAATAATCGTCACAGGGTGTGTTTTAGAAATGTGCAAAGATAAGTGGACAGTCAGAGTTCTTTGAGGTAAGAAAGCTGCCCAAACAGAATGTGATCTGTATGATGATTTTATAATTATGATGATAAATGATTTATAATTTTACATATCATGCTTTAGAAATAACACACATCGCACAAACGATCAGAATGTGCTACAAAAAATTAACACCTCAACCTGAGACAGATTATCTCTGCGCCTGTCTTTCGGTTTCTGTCTCTCTCCATTGGCCTCTCATGAACACACACGCAGACTTTTGACTTGTATGTCTGTCGTGTAATAGGGAACAGATGAACAACATCTGATATGCAAATGCAAAATTTTAAGAAATATTTCTTTTTGCTATATAGTGCGCTATATGTGTTAAATATGTAGGTTTAAATATTTCAAATAATGTCTTAGAGTAATTTAAGTTTATACTTTTCTCATGGCAATATTTCAAATATCATTGGTTTAAGAGTGCAGAAAGTCTTTAAGACCATATGGAATGTGTAAAATGTTAATAAGAGTGTGGGAGGGGTTAATAAAGCCTTAAAAAAAACTAAATAATAAAATAACTTTTTTTTTTAAAGTCTACAACTAGTGAATTGTACCCAGTCACTGCCCAGCATGCCCTAGCAATATAACATTTGCTGTTAAATGAAGCCTCCATCAGCTATTGTATATGCTAAGATTTAACGGTAAATTGATCTTTTCGCTATTAGTTTAGCTACTTCACGAGCAACCTAAACCTTCTGCCTGTAAATTCCATTCTTGTGAACATAAAATCCAATAAATACCATGAGAGGTTATCTTCAGATTTTTGTTTACTTAGTCTCATTAATGATGTTCATTGAAGTGATATATGTGATAAGTGATATGACTGTGATATTACTGTAACTTCATTGTTGGTGACACTAGTAATCTCAGGAATGCTGTGAGTGAATATCTTCAGGTTGAACACAGTCACCTGGAATAAAATATGAATCATTTTGTGTTTGGTGGTTAAAGGTTGAGATCACTGTGTCCTCACATCTATTAAAGCCTCACCCCATACATGCTTATGACTGATCATTTATGTTTTAATTTTTTTTTTTTTAATATATTTTATTATTATTGCTGTTTCTATCTGCAAGACTATGGCAATCGGCTTCTTTCGGTTTTCCATTTTTGTATCACTTCTCATCTAACAACAATACAATTTTCCAAGTCCTTTCCCAAACCTGTCATTTACTTAATACCTTACAGTTGTTTTCTCAACACTGCTTAAATGCCAAGGTAAACCTGCATAATGACTCATATCTTTCATTCTTTGATATGTGAACTTGAGTTACAATGAGAAGCATGTTTTTTTTTTTTTTTTTTTTTTTTTTTTTTTTTTTGTCTATACATATTTAGTTTTTTTAATTATTCATGATCTTCTACTTAATTTGATTGTATTCTATTCCCCCCCCCCAACATATTTCCTCCAAAACAAATAAAAACAACAAAAAATGTAAATGGGACAAAATCATAAATATAATACAATTATAACACCATCCCGAATCATCCATTATCTTACACTTTATCCTGTAATAGGGTTGTGTGTGTGTGTGGGGGGTGGTTTCCTAATGGCCATCCAGGGGAGAAAGTTTTGGGTGCTGGGCAGATACACCCAGGATAGGGTGCCAATCTATCGCTAGGCACAAACTCACTCACTCACTCACACACACACATACACACAAACGCACTCTATATGGAGCAATTTGTAGAATTTAATTGACATTAATCCAAGTTTTTGGACTGTGGGAGGAAACCGGAGAACCCAGAGGAAACCCACACATACTAGATAACATAGAAACTTCAAAAGAACGGAATTCAAACCATGAATCCCTAACGCTGAGAGGCGAACGTGCTGACCATTAAGCCATCGTACCGCCTCCGTCCCAAATCCCAAATGTTGAGTAAAATGTTCTTAAATAAATACATTCACACAAATAATCCCTCCATGTTACACGATGGTAAGTGATAAGAGCTGAATTATATTGTTATTATACTTACAATGACAAATTCATTAGTTTCTTTTTCGGTCACAAAGGCAACAGGTTGTGGGTAATGAGAATTTAATAACACCTTTAACAGCAGGGTAAGAAATAAAACCGGTTGTGTCTGGGGTTAATAAATATCAGGCTTGAGCTCTGTAGTCAATTTTAATAATGAATTTTAAAATATTGTGTATCAAAAAGTGTAACATGGGTCATTCCATGTCACACCTGCCCACAACCTTGGACAATATTTCACACCTGGCCAGGATATGAGCCACCATTGCACGTCTCACCAGGACAAAATATGAGACACCATCCTGCATCACACTTGCACAAAATATTAGACACTGTCCCAAGTCTCACACCTGGCTAAAACCTTGGACACCATTTCACACCTGGACAAAATGAGACACCATCCCACATCATACTTGGCCAAGCAAACATTTTAAATGCGTTCACAAACTTCTTTTTTCAAGCTACAGAGCTCAAGCCTGTCATTTGATAATCTCAGACGCAAATGGTTTTATTTCTTACCCTGCAGTTAGTAGTGTTATAAAATCTTCATTACCCCCCCTCCCAACCTGTCCCCTTTGTGACCTCAAAAAGGAAACTAGTGAATTTGTCATTGTGAGTATCATATGGCACTATAAATCAGCATTTAATAAGTATAGTCATGTAATATGATGGAATTGTTTGTGTGAATGTAATTTATTCCAAAGCTCTTTTACATGATTTTTAATTCCAAAAGTTTTCATAATTCTGAAAAGTGATCTTCAGAAGCTATTTTATCTGCTTTTCAGCAAATTAGTTTTTTGCTCATCTGAGGGGAAAATGTAGTCAACTTCTATTCATTTTTCAACACCAGAAGCAATCAGCATTCATGCTGCTATGCGTTGATTTCACCTTTTCGCTTTCCTTTACTCTGGTGACATTTTTGTTGTCTAGTTAAAGACATGTAATGAGATCACCTGAAGGTTTGAGTATTAAAACATTTTTCTTTTTTGGGCAAGCAGACACATGATACTGTGCTGGCACCACTTCTGGTTTTGCTGAGAACAAGCTAAATTAGGATTAGTGCTGATCAGTTTGACTGTTTGCTCGCAACACTTAAAGGATATTTGTGGTTGATTTGATTGCATAATTGCTGACTGTGTGCGTACGCTATCATTTCAGGGCCAGAAATCTGCTAACATATAATATGCTGCATTACTGCTGTCATTTTACTTTTGATGAGAAAATAAGTCAATTAGATTTTACTGATTGTAAAGTATGTAGCTTTACTTTTGGATAATTATGTTAAAAGATGTGTGGAGTAAATGTTGCAGTGTTTTTAATCATTTCTTTTTCTAAAATGCAGTAATAAGCACTAAAATATAGTTTTATTTGCTTAAAACATTTCTTAAAATTCTATATATTTTTTAATCTGTGTAGTACATTTTAGAATAGACATGGTTCTGTCATGGCAGTCTGGAGCATCAGTTGTTTACCTGGCTGATTCCATTAAAATATCAACCACTACATTTGTGAAAAAAAAGGTTTTAATATATGCTTAAAAATGTAACTATTTGATAGCCATGGGTCGGTGGCACAGCATGGATTTTAAGTTGGAGATTCTGATTGCATTATTTGTGAACTATGGTTCAGGAAATCTATGGTTCACCATGAAACTTATTTGCTTAATGCTCCACTAGGGTTGCAAAGGGGTCCCCCATGCCCATCCAGGGGAGAATGTTTTGGGAAGATACACTCAGGACATGGTGCTGATCCATTGCTGGGCACACACACACACACACACACACACACACACACATACACTATATATATAAGGTAATTTATGGAAGTTTAGAGCAGCTGGTGAGATGGTGATTTAGACTTTGATCTCAAAGCCAGAAGGTCTGTAGATCTATTCCCAGGCAGAGTAGATAAAGGTCCCTCCTGTTTGTAAGCTACAAATCCTCCCTGTGCTTTTGTGGGTTTCTTCTGTGAACTCTGGTTTCCTTGAACAATACCCAGATATGCTGGTAGATAAATTGACTTTAATTTGCCCCCCATGACTGTATTGTACAAAACCGTTGGTGCTGGGAAAATGATCTGCCCAAACATAATAAAAGAAAGCAATGCTTTGGGTCAATGGTGAGGGAACTGAGCTGTTGATCAAAAGTTTTAGTTTTTTTCCAAGAACCAACTGTTTGGCTTGTAAACAAGGCCCTTAACATTCTCTGATGTCATACATGTTTATGTAGAATAACAAAAAAAAAGACTTTTTTCCCACCTTATTTTATCTTTTACATTTTCACTGTCTCCTTTATTCCTTTATTGCTTTAATTAAAATACTGTACTCTGTAATGCATTTCATTAGATGGTTAATTTTTAGTTTTTTTTTTTTCCACCAGTCATTAAGATTATGTGCCGAAACATGATCCTTATCTGAAACCTGTTTTTTTTTTTTTTTTTTTTTTTTTTTTTTTTTTTTTTTTTTTTGGGTTCACACTGTACATTTTAAAATAAATGATTATTACTAATATAATCAAATATATTCATGTGTATATGCTTAAAATATTTATAGTAGCAACATTTTATAATACACAACACTCGTAGCTACTCGACATAAAGTAAGAATTGATTTTGTACACTTCATGGACCTGGTTAAAAAGCTGCAAAAAATGGAAGTGTGAATTAATGTAAAACTATTTACAGTCCCAAAATAAAACTAAACCTAGCACCTGCTTTATGTACAGGTGTGTGTATGTATATATGTATACATTAGGATATTGGCAAATATATGAGCATGTACAATAAACCATTTCTGGTAATCCATTCTAATAAAACAGCGGACTGGAGAAATAATTCCGCCTTTCCCTGTAAATTTGTGAGGCTATTCTACGGAACGACCACTAGAAGGCAGCAGCGTACTGTTAAAACTGATGTAGTTTCTTGTACTTGTAAGGAGATAATTGTAAAATATTTATTAATTTCTGAATCATTGTTTTAACCATTTATTTGATCATCTCCACTTGCATATATGCACTTTGCTGTTACAGCAATTACTGATAATAGTCCATCTGTTTCTCTGCATATTTTGTTACTTTCCTTCACCATGTTCACCAAGTTTTATTGGTATAGATATATAGATAGAAGGTAAACATTTTGCTATTGATTCATAAAAGGCAGCAAAATGCAGGTAACATGTTGTACAATTACAAGATAAAACATTCAAGAATAATATAATAATGCTGAGGAATATTTAATTATGTTCAAGTTTTTTTTCTGTGTAGTGGCTGCACAAATGTGTGCCTCGATACGCATGTGCAGGTGTACTACTGTTTCTATGTTTGTACACGATAGCAAGAAGGTCCCTGGTTCTCTTTCCGGTTGGGATGAACAAAGGTGTGTGTGTGTGTTTTTCTTCTTCTCCTCCCTTTCCTGTGTGGAGTCTGCATGTCCTTCTTATGTCCGAGTGGTTTTATTTGTGTGTTTTTTTTTTTTTTTTTTTTTTTTTTTTTTTTTTTTTTGTCTACAGTGCTCACACACAGGAATTTGTCCTCTATGTTTAACCCATCCGTGCAGTGAAATGCACACTAGTGAAATGAATTCCCCCCCCCCCCCCCCACACACACACACACACACACATTTCAAAGACATACAGACATGTAAATTTAAGATACTGATTGTATTATTTATAAACTATGGTTGAGGAAAGGCTTGTTGACCTCCCACATAAAAAACCTTCACCACGAAACTCTATAGGTCAGTATCATTGTAAACTGGCACAAATGTATTGACAGCACTCACACAAATAATCCACCTTATTGTTTAATTTCTGCGATAAAACAGCTATTTCTGGCCCTTAAATTTGATTGGCTGTTAATCCAGCTATGACATTATTATGCACACCTTTGATCACTTCACATTTGTCAATGTGCCTGGTTTTTAAAGTATTGAAAGCAAGAGCAATGATGTCTGTAACTGGCTACTGAAGTGAATCATCTGTAGTCATACTGACATCTTAACATGAATGAAGATGCTGCAGCAACGTTCCTGCAAGGAGCAAACAACAAAAACAAAGGCTCTGAATCAAAACGTTACATCTTACCAGCAAATAAATGTGAGAATGTGGTAGAACATTCTTTTAAATCGCAGATTATTAGAGGAAATACAGATTTATATAAACAGCAATTTCCAGGTGAGCACTAAGCTGGAATGCTGTTGTTTAGCAATCAATACTTTATAATCTAGTCTAGTTTTTAGTGTGGTAGCTCAGTAGTATAGGTGTCGGAGTATTAATCTAATGGTTGTAGGTTTAAATATGAAGTTAGCAATGTGGGTCCTTGAGCAAGGCCCTTAACCATTATTACTTCAGGGTGTTGTATGATGGACTCCAACCAAATTGGGATTCTCCCTTAAAAAAAAAAAAAAACTCTGCTAAATGACCAAATTTATTAATTATGACCAGTTTATTATTAATTTAGTTTTAAATAAACACATTTATGTAGGGCCTAATAATACCGCTTTTCCATGTTTTTTTCCTTCACAATAATGCATGCCCTTTTGTGCTTAACTGCTTTTTTAACATTGAGAGTGGCGCACCAGTCCTCCTCACATTAACTGGCAGTTTTCTTAAGGCATAGGTGTCAGTCTCAAGGCTCACATGCCATAACACAATTCTATTCATCCCGCAGATCTTTTTACATTATTTGTAAAATTATTGTTATTTATGGCCAGGCAATTTCGTTTTTTGACCATGTTCATATTTTAAATTGGTGTGATTTTGACAAACATTTTTTATGGAGAGCAGAAATATTTAAAGATATTTAATGTGTAAGCTTTTATTTTTAAATGGCCCAAGAGCAAACAACACTGAATGATTTGTTTTGTTGTTTTTACTTTTATGGAGAAGCATAATTATTTCCTTTTTTAAATGTGTTTTTTTTTTTTTTTTTTTTTTTTTTTTTTTTTTTTTTTTTTTTTTTTTTTTTTGCAGCATGTAAGTATGTAGTTGTACATAGTTTCCTATTTTCAACAAAATATATTTTTATAGAAGTTCTATAAAGTTTATAAAGTGTATTTATTGTAATATAATTGTCCGTTTTTATTCCTGTTCATGTTCAGAAAACATTTACTTTTAGTGCGTATAATAAATGTTTATCCTGTTCTGTTTTGTGCTTTGAGTTTTGGCCTCTGGTGCGAGTTTGACACCCCTGACTTTTTTTATTTATTTATTTATTTTTTTGCCACAGTCATCTTTAGTATTTTAAAAAGTTTTTATAAATGTTAATAAATTTAAAAATAACATTTCAAGCATGTTAAAATTAAGGAACATACAAAAGCGTATATATTATTCCATTTAATAAATCAGTTTTAGAGTATTTGTAATGACTGAGTTATAAAACTAGTGTTGATCTATTAATCCTAGATTACTTCTATAAATCTCTAGAATTATGACCAGGGAAATCACATGATTAAGTTTATTTAATAGTAAAAGGATTGTAGTGCTGGAGTTCTTTTTACAAAATAGATTTTTTGGCACGTTTCCAGTTCGTGGACATGTGCCAAAGTATTAGCACATGGCGAAACACCTGCCCTGATTGTTTAGGGAGCTTTCCGAATGCTTATAAACAATTGGCCAGGAGCCTCTCGTTCATGTTCAAGTGGGACTCAGCAAACCGGAGTTATGTTGGACTCGGGTAATTTAAAAATATCTGGTGCATCTGGAGCTAACTTCTCTTGCTAAGAGGATTTTATAAGAGCATTATGTGAACTTTTCTTGCTACAGATTATTAAAACAGCATTGCTGTGTTTATGTACAAGAAGAGATTTGATGCTGTTTAAAATTATACTGTGTTGGCGCAGTGGCTTAATGGTTAGGTTCTTCTTTCAGCGCTGGGAATCCAGGTTCGAATTCTGACCTAAGTGGAGCTTCCATGTTTTCCCCATGTTCACACTGGTTTCCTTTAGGTCCTACAGTTTCCTCCCACCATCTAACACAATGTATTTAATGTAAATTGGCTGCTCTAAATTGTCTCTTTATACTGTGTGTGTATATGTGTGTGGCTTTTATTGATTGTTTATTAATTGTTGAAATGCTTTGGCAGTATTGTTTTGTATACAGTCATGGCAACAAAGCTACTTTGAATCTTAAATCTCCCGTGTGTGTCCAGTAAAAGTGTGACCGTGCCCTGTTCTGGGTGTCAACCCTCCCACCATTCTAGTATAGAATAAAGTGTAAGATAATGGACAAATGTATAAATTTGGATAAATGTATGAAAATTAAACTGTACTTGTAGGCTAACTTCAACTATGCTTTGCCTACAGAACCAATTGAGACTGTAGTGATTTATAATCAGGAAAATAAATAGAAATACGGTTAATATGATCATTCAATTGACAACAAAATGCTTTTATGTTCTGCTAAGAAGTTAATTTACTCCTTGTATTGTTCAGGGCCACACAGATAATGGGCAATTGTCAATTGATAGGGTATGCGAAACCCTTGTTGTAACCAACAATAAAGATGGTGACTGTCTTTGATTTATTTTTTTTATTTTTATTTTATTTTTATTCCTTCTTCTTCTCTCGTAATCCATCAACACCATCGTGCCTTTCTTTGTCTTTGTCTTTGTGAGTGCAGTTGGTGCTTGAAGTCGTTTTTTTTTCTACCTTGAGAGAGGCTTGAGAGGACACAGGATGCTCTGCTGTATAATTTGCTTTTATTGACCTGTCTGTGTGAGTGAGCTGCTTTTGTGCTCTTGTGTCTAGCCCTTTATCTTTTCTCTTCCTCACTGTTTTCCTTGTATAAGTGATGTATCTTAAATAACAGGGTTGGTTTGATGGACAGACCATTTTAAGAAATTTTCTCCTGTACACACGTTACTTCTGTATGTAAAACGTTTAAATATTTAGGTACTGCATCTAACAAAAAAAACATGCAAGTTCTAAATCATATGCATTTGTCAATAAAATGCCTCATTTAAGTGGATAACACTGTTGTGGTGAGATATATCTTCAATAGTAAACACTAGTTGTGGGTGATTGTCCACAAAATCTACACTATAAAAAAGTCTGTAATCTGTAAAAAAAAAAAATCTTAAATCTTAACAAGTCTGAAAATATTAAGTATATTAAGTGTAGCAAATCTTATTCTTGACTTGAATAGATTTCTAAGTAAGATGAAACTTTTTCTTATTTTAAGATAAATTCACTCATTATATTCGCAGATAATTTTATTTGATTCAAGTACATTTTTTTTTTGTTTGTTACTTTCATTACATTACATTCGGTCATTTATCAAACTCTTTTATTCAAAGCCACTATCCCTATTTGATGGCTTGGGTCAGAACACGGCTAAAGCACCCCTAAAGCAATGAGGGTTAATGGCCTTGTTCGAGGACCCACATTGGTAACTTCAGTAAACATGGGATTTTCACTATCAACCTTCAGATTGATAGCCCAACAGCTTAACCACTGAGCTACCACATCCTGTGGTAATTTGTCAGTTTTTTGACAAATGTTTTGCAGTGTAAAGATGCACTGCACAAACAGCAAACTACCTAGTTCTAACCTTATTTAAATGATCCTGTATGTCAGCCATTTATGTGGTAGCATGATTGTACTCATTTTATTTGTAAACCCAATTTTGCATAAATTGGATTTAAACCTGTTCACAAACGAGTCACAAATGTACAAACAAAAGCAACTGAACCAAGAAAGTGAATTGTTTATTTGTTGAGGAAAATTATCTAAAATTACATTGTCACCAATGTATGCAAACCTTTACCCGAGATTAGTACTTTGTTTAACCCCTTGTGCAGCAATAACTACAAATAAACCTTTCCTGTAAGTTTTTGATGGGTCCTGCACATTGACTTGGAGTAGTAACCCATTCCTCTGTACATAATATTTTACATTCTACTATGTTCATGGGTTTCCTCACTTGAACCGCTTTATGCCTTTTAGTGTTCTATTGGCTTGAGGTCAAGACTTTAAAGTAACTATTCTGAAACATTTACTTTGTTCTGCCTTAACCATTTGTTGTCCTGCTGCATGATCAATGTTTCGATATTTTCCTTCAAAACTTGCTGGTAGAAATTTGAAGTCATGGTTTTATTAATAAAGGCAAGCCACCATGGTCCAGATGCAGAGAAACAGGTCCATAACATAAGACTGCCTTAAGGTTTGCATAAGTAATGAGGATTTTTTTATTCTGGAATTCAGTCTTTTTTATTTTTCCAAACTTAATACTTCTCAGGGAAGCACGGTGGTTTAATGGTTAGCATGTCTGCTTCAGTGTCAGTGATCCAGTTTCGAATTCCGATCTGGTTGGAGTTTCCATGTCCTGCCTATGTCCCCAAGGGTTTCCTCCAGGTTCTCCGGTTCTCTCCAAATATATCACTATTAATTAAATGAATTGGGTTGCTTACAGCTAATTGTTATCCCATTAAGTAGTATCTTTTATGTGTGTCTGTGTGTGTACAGCTTTCACTTATTAGTCTTTCTACAAGATTTTGGAATTTTTTTTTTTGCCCATTTTTCCAGAAAATATCTGTGAGGTCAGGCACTGATGTTTGGGAAGACTGTTTCGTTATCTTTGTTTTAGTTTATCCTAAAAGTGTGTAATTGGGCTAAGTTTCAGGTTTCGTTCTTCCACACTAACAGTTGATTAACCATATTTTTATGGACTTTGCTTTGTGTGCTGTTTTACGTTCATGCTGGAACAAAAGGGCCCTTCTGAAAACTATTTCTACTGTTGAAATCATACGGTAGTCCAAAAGGTCTAGTCTAGATGCTAGATCCTTTTATTTAACATCAATATACATGTGGAAATGGAAATAAATTTAACAATGAAGAGGCTATTTGCCTATGTGGTTTATGCAGGTGTTTGAAGATGGTCATTACAAAGTCTTACCTTGACCTTAAAAATTCCTTTTAACGCTTTGCAGTTTTCAAAACTAGCTGAACTAAACCTAATTCAAAAAATGTTTACCCAGAAGATGGCAGCAGTACTAACACATTGAGGTCAGTAAGAGCTTTGTCTGTTTCTTTTTTTTTTTTTTGATGTAATTTCATGCTCAGATGGTTCTGTCTCTGTTGCTGAGCTCTGTCACTCACTCGGACTCTGCAACAATCAGGTTATAGGCTGAATTTGTCAGCGTTACTTTTCTTCTTGGGTTTATTACTGAACTAACTCAATCCATGTTCAATATTGTGGTGTTTTGGAAAATTATCTTTTATTATTAATAATAATTGCCCAGTGATTGGCGCCCTGTCCCTGGGTGTATCTGCCCAGTACCAGAAACGTTTTCCCTTGGATGGGTGTGGACAACCCTAGTAGAGGATTAAGCATAAGATAATGTATGAATAAATTTATATTATTTAAGTCATTTTACTTTGTTGTTTGCCCTTTAGGATGTTAAAATTTTTAGTTTTTAATAAATATTTTTGATTGCAGTACAAAAAAAATAATATAGCTAATCACTTGTACATACTTGTATGAAGAGAGAGAAAATGGAAAAAGCTTTTTTAATGTATGCAATGAATGATGAAAAATATTTAAAAAATAATGAAAGCATGTGTTTGGTGTTTATCCTTCAGACAAGTATTTAATTTGGTTCTATTTTGTCCAAAATTATTATTGTTATTATTTTACAACTTTGTGCTTTGTGTTTTTTCTTTTTTATCTCTCAAAGCAGAGTTAAACTTTTAAGTGCTTTGGCTCATTATTCACTAATACAATAATGGACCAGATTACATCCAAGCAACATTACAAACTAAATGTCATTCAGGGATATTTTGTGTTTGTGTAAAATTATTTAGACATAATTTATAGTTTAGGTATTGATGGTATATTGATTGAATAGCCTTGTGTTGTAAAGTAGCAAGATTTCATTTTTCAATGATAGAGCGTTTGGAGTATTTTATAGAATAATTTAAAGCTTAAAATATAGAATCATTCATTTATATCTTGATAAATCATCTACATTGTTCAGGGATTTTGTAGTACATGTTATTTGGGATTAATACAGAGTTGTGTAGGTTTCTTTAATGAGCTGAATGATTGCTTCTCACGTTGGCCTGGAAGCAATAATTATAAATCTAATCTTAAGTTTACTGACGTTTGTGGTTCTGAGTGCAGAGCGGCTCTAGTGTTCCAGTTGGGGTCTGTTTTGGTGTTTTGGACACGACCAATCAGTAAGTATTGGTAGGGTGTCCTTCAAAACAGGTTCTAGAATGGGCTCCAGCAGATAGAGACAGACGGCTGCCCCAGGGAGAGTCATTAATCTCTTAACTTTCAGAGAACATTGGGGCTTTGTTCCATCTCTCACATCCGAGGCAAACAAACAAATGCCTGACAGCTTGACCTGGTTAGATGATTTTTTGTACATTTATAGTATTGAAGAACACTTGCTACATAATTAAAAATCAATAAATACGATGACTTGCACAGATGTAGGTGATTTAATGTACGTGTGTCAGAGTTGTGCTTTTTCAATTGGCACTGATAAAAAACTGGCTGCCCAAAATGCATTAGCAATTTTCTTTGTGTTTGACACTCTCTTGGCTCTGGCTGAAACGGCCTCTAGGTCGTGGTATACAGAATGTTCAAAGCAGGACTACCTCATCTTCATTCAGCATTGTTGTTCTTTTTACTGCCTCTGGCTCAGTAGGTAGTGCTGATACCACACAGCTTCAAGGTTTGTTTTGCAAATTGATACATCAGAATGTGATTTAGTGAGAAATATCCTATACTGTCTTTTCCATTGCCATGTTACACTTTGAATGCAAACTAATCATGAAATTGTGGTAGGATCGCCGTGGTGTAGGGAAGAAGGCGGAACTGTCGATAATGGACTTTGATTATGGTTAATTAATGCATGTTACATGGCTTTGCCTAATCAACATGTGCGCCCTTTAAAACCGGTAACATCGCATGCCATGGGGAGAGAGGCTGACAACAAGCTGGAGTGACTGAGAACCCAGTACGGTTACGGAGAGAATGACTGTAAAATCCTAGTGTTTTTGATGCAGTTGTGTTGGGTCACTGAATAAAACATGTTCGCTTAGGTTAAATCCTGTCTCAGGTCCTCATTCTCTTTTACCCCCATTATAGAAGTATATACTTATATCTGGAAATTGAGTAAAAAAATGAACTGCCCAATAAACCAAATTGGACCATGTAGCAATAGAAGAAAGTTTTTGGTCTAATGAATCGTTTTCTTTTACGTCACACTGATGTGCATGTGTGTTACTGACCAGTGGAACAGATGGCACTTGGATTACCAAATTCTGATCTCCCAAACTGCTAACCTTGATGTAAAATGTTTTAAAACCATTACGTATAAATGTCAAACAGATGTGTCTACGTGGGTTTCCTCCTGTTGGTTCTCCCGGTTCTTCCCACAGTCCAAAAACATGCATTTGAGGTATATTGGCTGTTTTATATTTTGTGTGAGTGTGTCCAGTGATCGATTGGTGCCCTGTCCTGGGTGTATCTTCCCAGCACCCGAATTGTTTCCCCCTGGATGGGTATGAGGAACCACCTCACGACCCTAACATAAGGTTAAGGTGCGTGTTAACCTATAATTAGTATAGTGCGGGTTCACTATACTAATCCACACGTTGCTTCCTTTACTACAACATTTGACATACTTACTTTTTGGAACTCTCTACGTGGTTTGAGCAGCAAGACCAATAATTAGTGGATAAGTGTGATTAGCACTATTATGCGCAAGGAAAACGTACTGTGTTTAGGTTTGTTTGTTTGGTATTTTTAATTCTTTTTTTCCCTAATTTTTTTTAGATTGTCTCTAAATTAGTTAAAGCCCCCACCCCCACCAAAACGACACCAAGAAGCCACCAAAGACGTGTAAATTTACATTTACACCATTTGCAGGATCTGTCATCATAAGCCGAGCCAAGAAGGGGCCAATTCAACATATTTTGTATTTGTGTATGTGTGAAAGTTTAAGTTTTGCTTGTACAGTTAAAAGAAAAAAAGAGTGTGGGAATATTTAATGGTTTGTTTGGTTTTTAACCACAAAGTCACCCTTCATCTGAGCCTCAACATAGTTTTTGCATATTTGAATATATTTACTGAATCACAGTCCGTGCTGTTTATTCTAATCAGGGTTCTGAAGGTTAAGATGAAGAGCTTGTGGTAGCAGCATATTCACTGAAATATCTCATCAGCTTAATTAAGTTAATTATTGACATAATATTAATGTTTGTGTTGCCAATGGTTCATCTGACAACACACTGGAGCTGTGATTGCTGTTGTCTGTTTGAAAGTGTCACTGTGGATATTTATACAGTTTCTTAGGGATGCGCAGGATGTTTTTCTTCTCATGGCCATAATTTCTGAAGGTTTCTGAATCATGCAGTTAGGAGGTCTTGCTTTATTTAGACAGATTCTTTTGGATGGTTAGCAACCAATGATATATATATTCTCTTTCAAACTTTCTCTCATGCTCTCTCCCGAGGGATAACAAGGTTTCTCTTGGCTCGAAATAAGCCAAAGGTGATAGACTGCTAAAATGCTGGAGGCTGCATTTTTAATCCATACAGCTGCTGTATCTTTTAAAGTTACGCTGAGGTTTCACTTTCAGACCTTATGGATTTTCCATTCGAGGTTACATGTATTTTGAATACCGAATAATAATGAGATGATCATTAAACCTGCCATCTTCATCCTCAAACCTTTAAGTGTTGGTTTGCATTTAGTTTGAGAATTTGCAGAACTCAGATGCAAACATGTAATAACTTGGGGAATAAAACAAATATTTAGGGCAGCTTCTCAGTGCTGGGGTTCCAGGTTTGAATCCCAATCTGGGTGGAGTTTCCGTTTTTTCCCTGTGTCTGCAGGATTTTTAAAATTCATTTTTTTTCTCTTCCCTGGGTTTTCCACCCCCCCACCCACACACAGTCCAAAAATATGGATTCAAGATGAAATGGCTGCTCTAAAGTCCCCCTAAATTACACTTATATAGTGTGTGAGTGATTGCAGATAAGTGCATATATGTCCAGCAATGGATTGGTGCCATGTCCTGTCCATTTAGTTTTTGACAAATAATCTACATGGATTGTTCAGAGACTTCATGGTGCATGTTATTTGGGTTTAATGCTGAGTTGTGTAGGTTTCTTAAACTAGGTGGCTAATTACTTCACACATTAAATTGGAAGCAAGCTGGGGTCTGTTTTGGTGTTATGGACACAATCAGCAAGCATTGGTAGGGTGTCATTCACCATATCTAGAATGGGTTCCCCTATCCTAAAAAATGCTGCTTTTAAAATGCCCTCATCTAAATTGCTATTGGTCTGGCTGTTTGTGTTTGTCCATCGATGGATTGGTGCTCTGTTCTGTCCATTTATATGTTGGTAAATAATCTACATGGGTTGTTTAGAGGAGTTACAGTGCCAGTTATTTGGGATAAATGCCGAGTTGTGTAGAGTTCTTAAATGAGCTGGATAATTACTTCTCACATTAGCCTGGAAGCAAGTTGGGGTCTGTTTTGGACAAAATCAGCAAGCATTGGTATGGTGTTCTAAAAAAATGGGTTCTCCTGTCCAAAAACATGGATTTAAGATGATTTGGCTGCTTTCAAAATGCCCTCATCTAAATTGCCATTACTGTGTGTATGCGTGTGTGTGTGTCTGTCCTGTGATGGATTGGTCCCTTGTCCTTGGTGAAATGTTCTTCCTTGGATAGGCAGAACCCCCTCTCCCCATGACCCTGGTTAGAGGTTTAAGCAAAAAATGATGACATAAGATAAGAAACGACTCTCTCTGTATTATGGTTCATCCACGTTACATTTTGCTTATGTTTTTTTTTTTTTTTTTTTAATAAATTTATTTTTATTTTATGAAGTGGTTTCTTCTGGCTGAAAATAACTTAGAAAGTAACAACTGATAGCAATTGAGATGTAAATGGTTTCATTCTTTTTTTTGAGCCACTTAAACTAATTGGGTTTGTGAAGGTGCTGTAGTTCATCCCATCCCTCATTTGGTGAAGGGGAACACTGAAGAGTTCTCCAGTCCATCACAGGATGAACAGACATTTACACCTAAAGCAATTTACTGATTTCAATTTAACATGCATGAAGTCCTCAGACTGTAGGAGAAAACCAAAGCTCGAAAAGGAAACCCACCCAGACATAAGGAGAACATGCAAACTCCACCAGAAAAATTCTTGTCTGTCTGCAGAAGAATTAAAAGTGAAGCAATTTTACTGTAAGGTGATTGAGCAAACCACTGGATTACTGCTCCACCAGAGGGTATGAAGGGGTATGTCTGAGAAATGGCGGTGTCCAAAAATTTACTCTTTCAAAGGTTTTCTACAATCACACCAACCAAACTGTGTCAATAAATACTAAATGTGCTTTGTGAATGTCTGTTAATATGTTGGCCTTATGGCCTTCTGCTCTTTTGCAAGTTTTTTCCTAAATAATTTAGGTTTCATAAATGACTGTTTCCTAGTTATGCAAATTACCTGGTTTGTTTGTTCGTTGTTTATTAAATTTAACACCTTCAGCATTAGATACCAGCATCATTCTCAAATATGAAAATATGAAGAAAATATGTTTTTCGTTTACAGCTGTTTGTTCAGACAACCCCCATTTTTACTCCGTCAGACCGACAGCTGTCTTTGTCCAGGCAAAATAAGCTTTTCTGTGCTTCCCTGTTTTGGAGAATTGGAGTCCTCCTTGGTCAATAGAGTCCAGGCTTTTGTTGTGTCCTTTAGTGTGTTATTTTAGTGATTATGGTACGCTGAATGTCATTGTTTGTAATTTATTGCTCATGACCTCTCACTCCTTGCTAAAAGTTTCACATTGGTAACTTCAGTGGACCTGGGATTTGAACCCATAACCTTCAGATTGATTGAACATCCTCACCACTGAGCTACCACATCCTCCTAGCTTTATCTAGTAATATGATCAGCAAGAAAGTTCATGGCACACCTTTATAGGTTCACGTTCTGTTATTTTGTATTTTTTTTTTTTTTAGAACAAGAATGTGACATGCAGACATTTAGCAAAAGCAACCTACAGGTCATGTGGCACACCAGTGTTTAGCATGTTCTCCTCTCAGTGCTGAGGATCCAGGTTCAAATCCCAATATGAGGGCGTTTCCATGTTCTCCCCGTGTCCACATGGCTTTCCACCGGGTTCTCTGGTTTCCTCCCAGAGTCCAAAAACATGGGTTCATGGGAAATTAGTTTTCTCTAAATTGCTCCTGTATATGTGAGTGTGTGCCCGGCAATAGATTGCCGCCCTGGCTTGGGTGTATCTGCCCAGCGCCCAAAACATTCTCCACTGAATGGGCATTGGAACCCCCCCTCTCCCCGCGACCATACTGGAGGATTAAGTGGAAGATAATGAATAAATAAAGCAGCTGAGCTCCACTATTAATAATCATGATCATTTGCCCATCTGGTTTAAATGCCTGGACACTTTTTAAAACTTTTTTTTACTAACATCTGTTTAAATTATCATAGTAAGTTAATGATATAATTGTATCCCCTATTGTTTCAATTATAAAAACAAACGAATGTATAATAGGCTCACAGCTTTAATGCAACATCTACTTTCCGTGGCTGACGCATATCTCTGATGCATGAAAAGCAGAATGGATAAGATTAGGGAATAATTGCTGTGCTAGTTTACTGAAATATACTGATGGCAGGCAGTTATCTACTGAAAAGTAAAATGCTGGTAATAAATTGTATTCAAGGAACTATATCATCAAACTGAAATCAGTCATTTCTTATTTTTTATTGACCTGTCCCTACTTTTGACTGACTTCACTAGCTTAGATACAGATAATTGCCCTTCCACATCTTAAGGTGACTGTGGTTTTAGCTTTAAATTGCAAAAATACGAGTGCTGGCTCTTTTTAATGTATAGTTGATGAAATTGTCCAACTTTAGACAAGTTGTAGTCTAGACTAGATGTGAGATGATTATAGATTATTGTTTAGGAAAAATCATCATTAACATCATCTGATGATATTCCTAAACTACGATGTTTGTTGTCTGTTTTGTGTATTTCTACTATTTCATTAATGTAATATTGTTTTATTTGTGTATCAAAGTATCTTTGAGGTCCCAGAAAAGTGCTATATGAAAAAGTTATTGTTATAGATGTTCCTAAATTTGGGGTCAATAAAGTATCTATCTACTGTATATAAGATTGTACAATTATTATGCAAGCATAATAATTAATTGTGACATTTTATTAGCAATTAATAAAAAAGAAAATTAAATGTCTCATCCCTAGCCTGGATCAAGATTACTTTTGCTTGGGCACTAAATTGTTTATCTGGATGTGGTTTTCTGACAAGCGATTTATTTATTTATTTTTGGTTTAGCATTGGAAAATACCAAGTTTATTGAGTGTTATTGGGCTGAGCCAGTTCATAATGGGTTGAGCTAGTTCATTGCAAATACACCTGAATGACATTCTTTCAGTCTCTACTTAAGTTTGAAGATGAATATTTCAAATTTGACTCCTTTTTGGCATCGGCTCATCTCAGTGGGAGTGAACAAGAAGTTCTCTCAAGTCATATACAGTCTGTTGTGCTAAAAGCGATGGTGAATGTACTATAACGTTGATTAGGTTTATGGAAAGGGGAAAAGGAAAGCTGGAGGTGCTAGTGAAATGGAGGAAGAGAGAACGAGATATGGAGTGCATTGGGTAAAGAGCATATGAGTTAAAGTAAGGACACTGGAAGAGAGAATGTGCATCTCTGTTATCTGCTGCAGAAAGCTCTGTATATTGCAATAATCATGGCATGTATTGTAATATCATTTGCTCAGTGACCTGAACTGAGGTGTACTCAGATGAACTGTACAAGCACGACTTCATGATTCAGTGAGGCAGAGAAGCATATACTCTGTCTGTCTGTCTGTCTGTCTGTGTCCAGCGATCGATCGGCACCCTGTTCTTGGTGTATCTGCTCTGTTTGGTCATTTTGGTGCATCCTTAATAATGACATGAAGACAAAAAAAATGTCACAACAAGGACATGCACAAAGAACATTTCCTAGCTAATAACACCATGGAACCAAAATAATGTTGCATAATGGAACATTTGTTTATTTTACAAATAAACTTACCAATGTTCAAGTTTATTCAGTGCCTAAATAAAGATGACCTACATGACATTGTCATACACACCCCTCTGAGAAGGTAGACATTCCCATGCAGGCATCTTACAAACCTGCATAGAATGAGATTTACATAATTAAAAAGTGGCATAATTCACTTTTATTTATAAATAAGTGAATATTTTTGTAAATAAATATTTTTTGTAAAATACTTTCTTGTTGTTTTTCTATGAAGAATATCACAACAGTTGAATATAAATATTTCTATGATAAATACTTATCACAAAATGACAAATATTCAGTCCAATAACACATGTCCCAACCTCTCACTAATGATTCAATTCAAATGGACTACCACATCTTTTCGTGGACAAAAATGTGTGTGCTTTAGAAAGACCATTGGAAATGTACAGTTAATAAAGATATCATCATTGATTATTGCACTGTCAGTATACTGGCAAAAGATTAGGTTAAAACAGTTATGATCAAATATATTTATTATTTGGTCTCCTTTAGTCTTTTAATCTCTTTGATCTGTTAGCAGACCTTGGTTTAATGTTGCCACGGTCATAAGGACACAGGTACTTATTAATAAACTCTATTTTTCATCCTTTTGAGGGTAATATTGCTTATCCTTTGCTCTTGTTCTGTGTGTAATGGTGCATGATTGCATAATTATGCATAGTGTAATCAGCTTAAAATCTCTGCCTCCATGAATTATTAATACCCCAAGCCTGTTTGTGAGTTTCACATTTGCATGCACTGATGACTGGAGCAGAGAAAGGGGGTCCACAGACCTCTGCTGCCATGCTGCAGAGCCATGACTCCCATTCACCGCAGAACAGTTTTAAATACTAAAAATAACTTCCAGTATAGGACCAGACGGTAGCAAAGCCAGATTGAGCTTTTTGAGATTGCTCAATTGCCGAATTGAGAACTGGCAACTCTCCTGTGCATCCTAAATAGCTTAGTACAAAAAACGAAAATTAAAAAATAAAACAAAACACCATAACTGCACCATAACTAAACATTTTAAGTTTCATTTAAGCTTCTGTGTTTAGCTCATTTCTTCATTTCTCCCTTTTTCTTTCTGTCTTAATTTATTTTAGCATTTGCTCTTTGCTTTGTGGTCTTGGAGGCTTTTTATGACTGATAATTTGTCTTTTTTTTCCCTCTATACATTATTTCCCTTGCTGCAGGGTGTAGAGCGATCGAGATTATAGAGGATGGCTTCAGAAGTGGTAACGATGGAGTGTTAGAAGGCAGCGGTTGTTTATTTTAACAAATGCATACTTTGTAGCCTTAGGGAGACATTGAAGAAATGATGCAAGCTTCCCATTTTGGTCCATTTAAAAGTAGAGAGGCTTTGTGTTTTTGTGGGAAAAAATGCAACAGCAGATGAAGGGGTGAATTTGAGTTGCTTAATGGAGTAGGATTTGGAGCTTTGTGTATGGTAGAGCTCTAGTAGCTTTTAAAATATGTATCAAATGTACATGGAGGCAAGGATTGCATACAACCAGCTGCGAATATCACTTACAATTAGTCTCCTGCACGAACCCACTTACCCAGCCTCGGGATCATGCCTGACGATGAATAATTCATGCTTCCCTTTTAATTGTGTTTTTTTTTTTTTAATATTGTGCCACCTCGCTCCCATCCCTGAGTATATTCCAGGTACTGCAGACTGTCCCAAATGTCATAATCTTATCACCCTCTCCAGATGTTCATTGCAGTCTTATGGGTTTTCTTAACCCAAGTACAGAAGGACTCCTGTTGTACAAAATGGATTTTATAAAAACCAATTCCCTTAGTCATCTCTGTGTCCGTTTTTCTGTCCATGAGGAGCTGTGATTTCACAGACTCTGCTACAGCTCTATATTTAGATGTAGTGCTAATCCATATTTGTTGGCATCATGTAAAAATAATATTTTGTGCCAAATAGCACAACATTGACCTATGTTTCTGTATAATTACTACAACCAAATAAGGTTTGATACATTAATGCGTTTATTAAAAGAATAAACTGGTCTTCTATGACGTAATGTAGTCTGATTTTTGAAGTGAACACTAATTTCTGATTGACAGGTTCCCGGTTTCTCTAAAAAAATAAATACTGCCACCCAGCTTGCACAATCAGGCCTCTGCAGCTGATTCAAAACATTGTAGCCCAACTTGTATTCAACCAGCCCAAGCAAACTCATGTCACTTCATTACTCCTCTCTCTCTCCATTTGCTCCCTGTTGCTGCTGCAGTCAGTACAAGGCACTGACTGACCTACAGGTCAATCTCTGGATCTGTCGCCTTCTTACCTTCACACTATATTTCCATACTACACTCCGACTTGTTTACTTCGCTCTAGTGATGAATGTCGCCTGGTTATTCAACCTCACCGTGGTTCTAATTCTCACTCCGTATCGTTCAGCACTGTTAAATGATGGAACCACCTTCCCAACTCTCTTGAAGATGTTAAGTGACTCTGCCTTATGGAGAAACAACTCAAAACACATCTCTTCCAAATACACTTCATATAATAATGATATAAAGTGTAATATAATAATAATAATAATAATAATTAATAAAACAATAATAAAACAAGATGGGATTGGATAATGACTTGTGTTCTTTCGTCGCTTTTAAGTCGCTTTGAATAAAAGCGTCTGCTAAAAGACTAAATATAATGTAGTGACCAAATTACAGAACACAGTTTATAAAAAGCATTGGGAAATAATGTATTGTTTTTTTATGCATTAATATGAATGTGAAGTGGTCACAGGTATGTGTTATTTGTCAATAATGTGTGAATAAAAGCTGAATAAACGGCTTAGCCAATTGGATTTAAGGACCAGAACTTCCCATTTAATAAAATGCAGCATGTTACGTTTGACAATCACAGCCACAATGTTCAGAAATTAAAACGGGGATGGTTTGGGATCTTGAGGTTTTTTTATGTCAGCTGATTTTACAGAGAGACATGTGGAGGCATAGGAAGAGAGGGTCAGACAGGAAGATGGAGGTAGACTGATGCAGACAGGGCTAAATAGGGGGATGCAGACCAAGGTGGACAGGCAGAGGCAGATAGATGTAGATGGGTGGAAGGATGTGTGGTAAACAGAAGAAGGCAGAAAAGGGGAACAGGATGTGGACTGGCAGTAGAAGACTGAAGTGGATGGGTGAAGGCACACAGTGCTAGACGGGTGGTGAACAAGGGTACCCAACCTGGGGTAAACGTTCTGGAAGCTAGACTATAGACTGCAACTTTCCACAATCCTTTATTACTGACTATTGTTACAGGGGTGGGGCACACATGCTCATTCAGGGGGAAATATTTTGGGTGCCATATCACTGGCCATATACTTCCTCACACTATATAGAGGCAGATGGAGATAGACTGATGCAGATAGAGTTAAATAGGGGGATGCAGACCAAGGTGGACAGGCAGTGGCAGCTGGATGTAGATGGGTGCAAGTATATGAGGTAGACAGAGGAAGGCAGCAAGAGGTAAACAGGATGTGGACTGGCAGTGGCAGACTGCCTCGCGACAGGCAGAGACAGACTTATTAATTTACAAAGTACCTTAAATCAATGTTTTTGTACTGTGGGAGGAAACCAGAGAACCTGGAGAAAACCCACATGGACATGGGGGAGCACATGTAAACTCCAACCAGATTGGGATATAACCTGGGTCGTGTCACGGAAGACCAGTTAATTAACGATTATTCTTTTAGTAAATCAAACCTTTTTTTTTAATATGTATATCATAGTGTGTTTTTGTAACGTTTTTAGCCATCTTGGGTGAGAGTAAAGCAATAATGCAATGAGAGGTGGCTGATGGGAGAAACTTGTGTAACCTTTAGTTGCAGTTGTGTATGTACTCCCCTTTAACTTTCAAGGTGACTGGAATTCTCTACAGCTCAATAGCATGTAATTATTCGGTGTACTAGCCTGCACCCAATCCTGCCACCCACTGCAAATATAAAAAGTATTGTATAGAGAGAAGTCATGTGAACAATGTTAAAATGGGCATGAATATAACGCTTATATCTTGCTGTGTGACATGCTAACTTAAAAGCTCTGATGGATTGTTTACTGTGTGATTAGTGAACAGTATCTCCAACCATATTTGACTCACATCTTAACCTGTCTGAACAGGTCACTAAAACTGCCCACTCCTGCAGAATCCTTCTGTACAACATCAGGAAGATCAGACCTTTCTTAACTGAACATCTTGGCGAGGTCTTTCACAAACACCTGATGAAAAAAAGGCAGTATAGAACAATGATCAGGTTTGAAAATTATACAATGTAGCTGTTTTTTTTTTCTTAACATCTGCTAAATGACCAAATGTGAATGTAAACATTTTACTCTGCTGTTGGTTCAAGCCCTTATCCTATCCCAGCTCGATTACTGTAATACATTGCTTGCCAATCTCCCAGTTTGAACAATCAGGTCTCTACAACTGATTTAAAACTCTGCAGTCTGACTTGTGTTCAACCAACCCAAGAAAATTCTTGTCACTTCACTACTCCTCTCTCTCCGTTGGCTCCCTGTAGCTGCTTGCATTCAGTACAAGACACTGACTCTGACCTACAGAACCATTTCTGGATCTGCCCATTATAACGATCACTCTATATTTCCAAAATACACGCCAACTTGTTCACTTCAACTTTGCTGATGAAAACCATGGTGAGGTTGAATCACCAGGCGACAAATTCTCACTCTGTATCATTCACCACTGCTAAATGGTGGAACCATCTTCCCAACTCTGTCCGTAAGGCGGAGTCACTTAGCATCTTCAAGAAACAACTTAAAACACATCTCTTTCACAAACATTTGATAAAAATAATTAAATAAAAAAATTTTGTGATCGGATAATGATAACGTTTGATAATTCTAGTGTTGCTGGTTTTTCCTTAGCAACTGATGTGTGGTGGTTTCTTATTAGTAAGTCGCTTTGGATAAAAGCATCTGCTAAATGACTAAATGTAATCAGTGTTGTTCATTTAGATTTGTACAGGCTTACTAAAATATAACTGATTCATCAGCCTCATTTTGTTGGCTTGAAAGGATCAACTAATATTCATTAAAATGTCTCATCTAAAGCTTACCTATATTCAAAGGTTGGGCTGTATGCCAAAGTGCATGTTTATACACACTATACACTGTTAAATCTTCACACCATGAGTCATGTTCTTATTATTTTAACATCCTCATTCTGATGTATAGGGGAATTATGGTGCCCTGGATATTTTATCCTGCTGGTTTTGCTTTTGGAAAATGTTCTGTACATAAAATGGAACATTTGAAATATGTACAGCGTTTAGTGCAGGAATTGAAAGTTGATTCTCTGTTGCTCATCACTGAGCCATCAGGGTGACTGATCAGTAGCTTGGTATAAACTTCACCCTGGCCTACATCCAACAGTCACAACCATCCTGAATATGAAGAGTATTTAAATTTATTAGCAAAGATATTAAGTCTTAATTTTTTTTTTTTTTTTTTTTTTTTTTTACAGGCCATCAGCAGTATAACTCTTTCCCTTTCCCAGCTCTGTTTTGCTCGGACCTGTGATGACTAGGCATGAGATGATAAACATATTTTAATAGTATAAATAATAGATAATAAATAATTTTATAGATTACTGTGAAATATTCACAATTTCTGTATATGATTACTACAATTATTATGAAATAATTAACTTTAACGGTGTCCATTTTGCTGTCCATGAGGAGTTGTGATTTCACAGACTCTGTTACAGCTCTATATTTAGACATAGTGCTAATCTGTATTTGTTGGCATCATGTAAAAATAATTTTTTTTGTGCCAAATAGCACAACTTTGACCTATGTTTCTGTACAATTCTGTACAGTCACTACAACATCTATTCAGAAACAGAATTCACAGAAAAAAAGCCATGGATTACTAAAGCAATAAGGTATCAGACGTTGTGTATTTTTATGACTAAATCACTGAAAAGAAGTGTTATTCAGCACGGCACATATCTGAGTACAGTCACACCGTACACCTACAATTATTATGAAATAATTAACTTTACCAAAAAAGCGCCAAAAATCATAGGAACCATGTTTCTAATATTTATTATTTCTTTATTATTTATTTATTGTAAACATAAAAGAACATGGGCGGCATGGTGATGTAGTGGTTAGTACGTTCGCCTCTCAGCACTAGGGATTCCTGGTTCGAATCCCATTTTGTGTGGAGTTTCCATGTTCTGCCCGTGTCTGCGTGGGTTTCCTTCGGGTTCTTTGGTTTCCTCGCACAGTCCAAAAATATGGCTCAAGGTGAATTGAATTCTCCAAATTGCCCCATATAGAGTGAGTGTGTGCCCAGCGATGGATAGGCGCCCTGTCCTGGGTGTATCTGCCCAGCGCCCAAAACGTTATCCCCTGGATGGGCATGGGGAACCCCCCCGCGACCCTAGTAGAGGATAAAGTGGAAGATAATAGATGAAAGAACATTGTGTTATGAGGAAAAAAAGACAATGCAGGGCTTTGCTGAACATTACCACAACATATTGAATTTTTTTTTTGTGAAAATCAAAGTTAAAAAAAAATATTCATACATACATACAAAGTACATATTAAAAATACATATTTTTCTTATTTACATTTACATATATATTTACATTTTGTCATTTAGTCATTTATGCTTTTATCCAAAGTGAGTTACAAAAACAAGAACACAAGTCAGTAGTTAAGGAAAAACAAATAGTAGTAATATCAAACCTTATCATTATCCAATCTGGCCTTTTTTTTATCTAGTATTTGTGGAAGAGATGTATTTTAAAAGGTTTCTTAAAGATGCTTAATGACATAATTTATGATAATAATTTGGGATAATGACATAAATGATAATAATTTGGGAAGATTGTTCCCCCATTTAGCGGTGGTGAACGATGAGGATATCGATATGAATGTCATCATTAATTGTAACATTTTTAATCAGGATTGATTGCAAAAACAATTAACTGCTTCATCCCTAGTTGGTGACGTTTCCTCCAAGGGTTGTAAACAAACTCGCATGTAATTGGTCACATTTTATTTGTAAAAATAAACTTTATTCAAATGTCTAAAATAAAAATATGTGGAACACCAAACAACACAACTTCCACGTCAACGAAATATAAGGTTCACACACAAGCACTAATCGCTCTTAGCCACCAATCACCGGTGCTGCTGCTCGATTCAAGTAGAGGTGGTGAGACATCTTAAGCCACTTCTTGGTGGTTGTAAAGAGTATATAAACCTCCGCAGGTTCTTGAAGCCTATGTATGTCAAATGTCGTGGTAATCAGAGCAACAGTCTGGATTTGTATAGGTAATGCAGACAGACAGACTTTCATTGTTGTTGATGAGATTTATAAGACTGTTAGCTGCAGCCCAACCAATATTTTGATTAGTTTTCTAATTACAGTTCAGCTTTTTAATATTTATAATTAACTGAGGATTATATGCAGACCTTCTTGCTTTCCTTTTGAACCTTGTACAATTGCATATTGTAGCCATTTCACTTTTCTCTCTCTCCTGGGCTGGGAAAAGCAAAAAAAAAAAGCCATTCTCAATTAAAATGAAATTATAAGTACCTCAGGCCTGAAACTGCATTACGTAGCCCACTCTTGTATGTAATTGCCCACAAACGTGTGGTGGCAGTTGGTTGGCCACCCAGCAAGCCTACACTCCCTTCTGTGACTAATGAAACACATTTAATGGTGGATGAGTTACGCAGTGGCTGCTGCGCAGAGGTGAGACACAATCTCTAAGGCTTTTATTGGATTAATAAATGTGGCTGGAAAAAAATGGGTGTGCATGCAGCGGGCTGGATAATAGTTGGGGTGGGAAAGAGATAAGAAAGTGGTGAAGCTGTTCACTCATTACTGCATCACTGCCTGAGTTTGTGCAGCATCAAGGGTCTTATCAGCCTGTTCACACGATGCCCCTCTCTTTTGTTCAATAGGCAGAGAACAGTGCGGAGATGGTCATTAATATCCCGTGTAATCATGCAGCACTCTGTATGAGTTATGAGCTTGATTTTCAAATTTAAAAAAAAAATGTTTTTTACACTGTTTGGTATTCTAATTGAGCCTTGTGTGGGGTTGTGCTTAGCATGGCTTGTCAACCAGCAGTCTGAGTGGGGCAGAACTATCTGGCTCATTGGGAATTAATGTCTACTGGTTGCCTGTAGAAAACAAGTAACAAAACATTTAGGGCTGGTGGTAGCACTTAGGATCGTGGGCAGGGGGATCAGCGGTGGCTATCAGTGGTTGAATTATTCCACCCAAATGCACCATAGAGCGCCACAAGAGGGCATTCTTACCTGTAGTCATCAAACTATATAATCAGTCTGTTTAACTCCCCACTCAGTAAAACAAATTTTATATGCAATATCGTAATCGTGATAATTATGATTCAAATGTGCAATATTATACTATACCATTACCTGACCCACAGTGTAATATATTTTCAATTTAATATATGTAATGTACTTTACACTGCCACTTTATCTCAAAAAGTACCAAAAATACAGAATAAAATAAAAGTAATGTTACTTAATTTTACTTTGCACTTATTGTTGTTGTTAAAGAATTGTTAATTCTTTATTCTACCTAAACACAACGAATAGAGCATCAGAAAAAAATGCATTTTCCCCCCGGGGATTAATAAGGTATTCTGATTCTGATTTAAAAAATGGGAATTCATATCTCATGTACGCAAAGTTGCAACTGTCGGTCTTACTGCAAAGTTTTTCTTGTGGGGCACTGTATCATGGACAATTAAATTGAAATTAGCTGACAAGTTAAAAATATCCCTGTATTAAAAAAATATCCCTGTACATACGCTATGTAAATGAAATATTGGGACACTGGGGCAGTCTTAGTCTTGTGGTTAAGAAATCAGACTTGCGACTTAAAAGCCCCCGCTTTGATTCTTGGTCCCACCTACTATGGCTGAAGTGCCATTGAGCAAGGCATCTATCCTCAATTGCTCCTATAAAGTGCAGTCCACCGCTTAGCATGTGTATATGTGTCTTTCACTGTACGGCTGGGTTAAATGTGGAGGACAAATTCCTTTGTGTGTAAACACTGTAGGTAAAATAAATGACTCTTATGGCATCCCAAGCTGGCACCCCTTTATTTCTCTTTGTAATGGTAAAAAATTCCACAAAAATTGTTCTTCAAAATGTTGAAGTCTCTCTGTTTAGTAAATCAGATATTGACTTTGGACAAAAAGACCTGTCTCACAGTCTTCATTCTAAATGGTGTTAAGCATGGAACTGTTCAGGTCAGTCTAGTTAATTTACGGACTTATTGGACTTGCTTATGGACTTGCTTTGTTTTAGCACAGTATTACTGTCACCGTGATGAGCCTTCCCCAAACTTTTCCCACAAAATTGGAAGCCTACAATTGTCCGAAGCAAGCAACTCAATGCTTGATGGGACCTTTTGTACTGAATAAAACTGTGGGTTGCAATAGTTTTTGTCCAAATTTGGTTAAAATGCAAAGGTACTTTTTTTTTTTTTTTTCACATTTATAAATGCTAAATGAAAATACCCTTTTTTAATGAGACAGTAGACCTTTTTAACTTATTCTACTTTAAAATGCTTAATGAAAATACGCTAGTTCACTCAGGATAATAGTAATTTTAAAACTCCAATATAATTACCTTTTTAATTATAATTAGAATTTTAAGACTTTAATTATGGAACTTTTTTTCATTTATGTTCTACACTAGAAGTTAAAAAAAAATAATGAAAATGTGGAAAGACATTAAGAAGTTCCCAACTAAACAGCAATGGGATGATTTATAACCTCGGTGTCATTTAAAGGCGGGTTTCTAATCAGGCCATTTGCAAAAGAAGCATTTTATTTTAACACTGATCCTTTCCTCTATAGGATTACATTATATAACCATTTTGCAGTTGCTGGTTTTTGTGTTCTGACTCAATCCAGGATTGTTTGTGATTTGTCTCAAAATTAGACAAAAATATAAAAAGATTGAGACCAGGTTACAAAATTTAAACTATTTCCTTTAAGCTGGTACTGGAGGTATAAATAACCATATAACCAATTCAATACTTGTGTAAAAGACAGACTCCACCATCAAATTTAAATATGTTTTCAGCTTATTTTCTGTAACATTCTGTTTGCATTTTGGAACGACTGAAAGGTTGAGCTCTTTAACCCCAGAGCAAAGAATGAGTTAACCTGCCATATAACAGAAGCACTGAAAGATGGCCTATTGCTAAAAAATATTAAGTTGGTTGGTTGTGTTGCCGCATAAGGCGTGCTTCCATGAAACATCTGATTCCAGACTCCTGAGTCAGCAACTTCTCCAAAATCACATATAGAGATGATTTTATGCCACATTTGTTTGGCTCGGTGTAATATTTCTTAGCCATGAAAAGGTACTGCATGATTTCTGAGTAGAAATGACAAGAGAGGAAACATTAAAGTGTCTAAATCCCGTAGAAAATTTGTAACCTGAATTATTCAAAGAGAAACATGTATTTGCATACCTCAAATCAGTGGTATTTTTTTTGGTCACTGCCCCCTTTAAAAACTGAAAAATGTTTCTACTCCACCCCATAAAAATGCTGACAATAGTTTCCTTCACTCTGCTCTCTGATTATCAGGATCACTACAGATCAAGTACTGTCTGGGTAGTAAGCAATAGCAATAACACTGATATTATACAATAACACTATTATATTATTGTATGTAAACATTAAAAAAAATGTGTGATTTTGATCAATCAGTGATGGTGATACTGAAAGTAGATGAGCTACTGTTACTGTTTTTACACCTACAATGTGAATCCGTTGGGTGTATGTGTGTCTAATAGAGCAGCATGAAAGAACAGATTGTTCAAAAACTCCAGCAGCACAGCTGTGTCTGTACTAGTTTTACTGGCACAACACATACCTAAAACATCACCATGCCATCGGTGTCACTGCAGTGCTGAGAAACATCCACCACCTGAAGAATACCTGGTCTGTGTTTTTTGCCCATAGTGAACTGAATAAAGGGGTTTAACAAGGTGCAGAGCAACAGATGCTTTTACAGTCTGTAAGTGTATAAATACTAACTGCAACTATATGATGAGTGAAACCACCAAAATGGTTAATGAGTGAAGAACCAAGGGTTAAACCACATTTAGGGTAAATCCTGAATTAATCTGAATTCCAGAGTGATTCAGCTAGTGGGAGAGGTATTCTGTCAGCAACAACTTTACGGCGGCTTTTGATGTGTTTGAACTGTCTATTGACATTCCCAGGTGTGTTGTTTGGAAATCAAAGTCAATTTGGGATTGACAATTCAAAGATGAAAGACTGGAGCATTAAAGGTCTCTCTTCTCTCTCTCTCTCTCTCTCTTTCCTCAGGACCTCGATGGGCCTCCTGGAACCTCGGTGTGTTCATTTGCATCAGGTGTGCCGGGATCCACCGGAACTTGGGAGTGCACATATCGCGCGTAAAGTCAGTTAACCTGGACCAGTGGACCCCTGAGCAAATCCAGGTATTATTCACTACAAATTTGGTCATCTGAATGCAACCAGATGCATTGGAATTTAAATTTAATTTTTATTTAAATTGAGTGAAAAGAAGGAGAACCGCTTCACATTAGGGCTGCACCTAATGTTTCATTTTCTACCAAATAATCGAACACATTTTTTTTCCGATTAGTCTATTAATCTAAAAACTATTTCTCTAATGTGATTGTGTTTTATAGTTAAAATAACTTCTCCAAAATAATAAAAAATAAAAACCTTTAATGCTGAAATATTTTCTTTAATCAAACACAGTGCTCTTAAGGGCTCTATTGAAACAAAAATGCTTTAGCAATAACAGCTTTATCTAACATCAAATCTCAGCCACAAGAGATCCAATAATTCAAGTGTAATACAAAGCACAATAGAATGATGGGGGGGAATATTTTAAAATTAGTCTATTACTATTACTGAAATGTCTTATCAAATATAAAAAATAATCTTTTTTTTCTAAATAGTTTACTTTAAATAAAGATAATGAGTCAGTTACTGCACTTACTGTATTTTAAGAGACATGACATCACTTTTTATGGACTAAATGTTGACACTATATATATATATATATATATATATATATATATATATATATATATATATATATATATATATACACACACACACATATACAACAAACGTGAACATTCAAATTGATCTGAATGTGATATGAACACATGGTACATGAACGATATTAATAAAAGCTGCGTTTATCTACACAGGACGGCGAAGAAATGGTTAGTAATGCACTTCAAATAATGGACTCGTTAAATGTGTTAAAGTCTTAAAATTAAATTGCTAAGATTTAAACGAGTAAACCGAACCCACATCGCGCTCATGCGTAGCAGTATTGTCCTGGGTGTATCTGCCCAGCACCCGAAACATTGTACTCTGGATGGGCATGGGGAACCACAACTCTAATAGAGGATTAAGCAGAAGGTAATGAATGAATGAACACTTAATGATTACAATGATTTGTGCACGTCACATGAGCACGTCGATTAAATCCGAAGCAACACCAACTCCACTACTATCCAGTCAAAGAAAACAGAGGTTCCAATGCATATAGACATTTCACATCCTCATCAATATGAGTTAGTTGGACTTTCTTAATCAAAACCACATACACACTTACTTTTTGCTACAATAAGGGGAATACTACACAATTTAAAGGTTGGTTTTGTGTGACTGTTTGTTTATTCTACAGGAATTGCATGCTGGACATAAAGACCTATAAATGAAAATGACAAGGAATTAATTCCAGAAAGTCTTAAGTCAGGACCCTAAATTTCATTCCACGTTTATTACAACATATCTCCTTATATGATTTAGTTTTTTCACATGCAAGAGATACACATATTCAGCACCGAACCTCACTGCACTGGCTTAATAACATTTTGATTGATTTACTGACACAATTTAGACTCCTCACATTTATTTGATGCTGAGTGATTAGATGTTCAAACAAGAAATTGTAAGCTGCCACACGTCATGATGAAAGAAGATGTCGAAAGTTGTTCAAACAAGTCCCAATGCTGTTTGTAGAGACCCACAGCTCTCCACTTTGTAGCGTTTTTTATTTTTGTCTCTCAACACATTTGACACAAATTATCACTTCATTAACAGCCCGTTGTTGAGATAAAGTGGGGTAAATAAAGCTGGAAAGCATTGAAATATTCAGTGCACTAAGCCTCTGGGATCGGCTTGATGTACTGGTTTAAAGTATTTGGAGAAATGTATTGGGATGTCTACACATTACATATTGGAGTAGAGCTGCACCTAACAAATAATTCTCAGCAAGTCTGGGGTTGACAATGCCATGTTCTATTGTTAGTGACTGAAGGACATCACAATGTGAAGCCACCATCACTCCACATGCGGCATCTTTCATCAAGTTAATGTGGTGTATAGTTTTAGCAAAAAAGTCATTCCCGTGACATGCCTAAACCCAAAAAAGCCTGAACTCACAAATCACATCTCTACAGTGGCAAAATGCCCTTGCGATAAACCTGGTGTAATATCCATCCATACACACAGATAAAGTGCCTGCAAGACTTTGTTTTACAACTATGAACAACTGGACTAACCGTGCACTCCAACATTTTTTAATGAAGAAGAATGAAAATGTGACACACATACAAAGTCTTGCAGGCACTTTATTTGTTATATTCTATAACTATATAAATTGCATACAAGCAATGTAAAAACAAAAAATATATGATTTTACAAGACATCAATCAAAGCAGATTAAAACCATCAGCTGGCCAACACTTCAGCGTTTTCATTGGCATACTGATCACAACCTGGAAAAAATGCCCCTTGATCATTTATTGTTTCCTGCAAACCTTTATAATGAATATTTTTTTTTACAGAATGTCCATTAACTGTAACATAAACATCAATAAAAATATATACAATATATGGGGCAATTTAGAGCATTCAATTTACCTTGAATCCATGTTTTTGGACTCTGGGAGGAAACCGGAGAACCTGGAGAAAACCCACATGGACACGTGTATAACATGGAAGCCCCACTCAGATTGTGATTCGAACCGGGAATCTCCAGCTCGAAGAGCAGAATGTGCTAACCACTAAGCCACTGTGCCATTATTATTGTTAATTTTTTTTTTCTACTTTAATAATACTCATTTCTTCTTATATATATATTTTGGTACATTATACCTCTTGAGCAACTATAACATCTGGAATTTCTCCCCGGGGATCAGTATCAGTATTCTCATCCTGATAAACAGATGGGTTTTGAGGATTGACTTGAAAGTTGGCAGATCAGGACAGTCTCGGAACTGTGCAGAAAGTGCCTAACAATGCATCTGAGCCTTTTTTGTGGAGTTTAATTAACCTGGATTAATTATTTCAAGCTTAATAGCTATATAAATTTATTTATATAGCAATTTGCACATTAATCCAGTGTTTCGCACATGAACCCCCAAAGAACAAGCTGAAACGACAAGTGACAAAAAGGAAAAAAAAACTCCCAGTCAAGTTTTTTTTTTTTTTTTTTTTTTTTTTTTTTTTTTGAGGACCAAGGCTCAGTAGGAGATGGATCCTCTCTGAGCGGATGGGCAGCAATAACAGTGCAGGACACCAATATACAGACTGTTTAGTGATTGTGTCTATTTTCAAAAATTAGAATATGATATCAGTTCAGTGTGTTGGATTTTTGACACTGACGGCATAACTGACTAAAGCAGCAAAGCTACAAGGCCAGTACTGCAGATTACTTTATAAATTCAACTTTAAGTCATTGTTGGTTTGTTTATTTGATATTTAAATAATTTCATGTTATATGTCTGTTTACAATTGTTGCTTTTCTTTTTGACTTGCAGCCGCTTGGATCATTTGAGGATCTGGCCAGTGTTGACTGCTTTTCTTTCTGGCAGCCCAACATAAAATTGAATAACTGTTTGTGCTGAAAACAGCATGAAGCATGATCGATTCTCATTTTATATTGATGAGCAGCATCTCTCTGAATACTAATTGAAGGTCTAATGCCTGATTACTTCTTGATGAGCAATTACTAGTGTTTTTTTGGGTTTTTTTTTCCTGCTTGTTCTTCGATACGCTTAATCAAACTCCTAGTAAATTGACTTGTATAGAATCGACTGCGGCTGTTTGATTTTGTTATTAAGAATTCACTATGTTTGTCACCATTTCCTTTTGCTGTGTTTTTGTATGTGATGTCTGTGTGCAGAGCGTGCAGAGCATGGGCAACACCAAAGCCAGACAGCTGTATGAAGCCCATCTGCCAGACAACTTCAGGCGGCCACAAACCGACCAGTATCCTTTAAGTTTAAAAATAAACCATTGTATTTTTGTATAAACTACTATGTTAAATTGTGTTGTAAGAGTTTATTGAAATTAAATGTATATTGTTTAACAATTCTGTACGTTAGTAATCTGTTTGGGTTTTGTAAGTGTCCAAACATTACGATGAATCATTTTGTTAGATTGTTAACATGTATTTCATTTTTTAGTAAGCAGAGCCACACACCACATGAAATGCCACAACCTGACCTTTTCAGTGATGTTTGGTACTTGGCTGTGTTGTTGTGTTTGTGAGAAAATGTCTATTGTATTTACATAATATTTAATCGGTTACAATCGGCATAAAACATAATATGCTATTGTCATCTAGCTGTGCCACCTTTTCTACTGTCCCACTGATTCTGCCCTGCGTTACAACTTCAATTTTTTTGTTGATATTTTTTTTTCATCTATCATTTTTCTTTTATATTAAATGTTAGAAAAAAAATTTGGTACTTACGAGTTCAGTTTACTGTTACATTAAAAAAAATGTTTCAAATGTACTTTTCCAAACCAATTAATTAGTTATCAAATTAAATCCATCGCTTATTAAGTGAAATGATGGGTTACACTAAATTATAAAAAGTCTTCTCCTATTTAGTTTTATTTATATAGATATGTTTTTGCAGTGTATACCTGTCACAATTTCTGCAATAATACAATATATAATACTTATAAGATGCTGAGTGTCCAGCAAGACTTTTAGCTGAGTCTCATATTGTATATTTATTATCTTCCGCTTAGGGTCACGGAGGGGATTAGCAATGCCCATCCAGGGGGAGAATGTCTTGCTTGGCACACACTCACTCATACACACAAA